>CAUYTI010003338.1:0-22287 GCA_963575145.1 Galago senegalensis
TGAACTCCTGGGATCAAGTGATCCTCCTACCTCAGCCTCCCAGGTAGGGAGGAATGGAGCTGGAACTACAGGTGTGTGCCACCACAGCTGGATAATTTTTAATAATTTTGTAGACATGAAGGCTGTGTTGACCAGTTTGATCGAAGTATTTCAGAATGCATGTGAAAACCCCACACTGTACCCCAGAAGAGTATCAATGTAAATATTTAACACTCAATAAAAAAAAAAAAAAAAAAAAAAGAAAATGAGTTCTTAAAAAAAAAAAAAAGAAATTGTTTGTTCTCATCAGACCCACTACCTGTGAGCTCCTGAGGTTGGCTATAGTATTTCATTCCTCCTACCCCATTAGTGCCCAGTACGATTCTTGACATGACCTCAGTAAATACATGTTGAGTGAATGAATAAAGAAGAAAATGTATATTGAAAGCAATTTTCAAACTGCAAAGTGCTATCAAGTAAGTATTCCTTTCTTTCTATGTGCAAAGTTCTTCACATTTAGTATATATGAGCAACCTACTGCCTTTAAAAAGAAACTCAGGATTGTAATGGCCATTAATCAATGTGTAAATTAGACTACATATTCTAGAGTTTTTTGAATACATGAGGAATTTTTCTACCTTTCCTACCTAGCCTAAACCAAAAGAAAAAGTCAAAACAAACTTAAATCTTTTTGAGACAGAGTGAAAAAGAAACCCACTAGGATCCGAGAGAAATAGCGTATAATGGGAAGCATTCAGAAGATGATACTATTTCACAAGAAACACACTTAGCTGGTGCCACCATCCTAGTGTCATGGTTGGTAAGCATCCTCACAGTAAGCCACAGAGGGGGGTCAGTGGTGCCAGGCTATTGTTATGAAAGCTCATATAACATGGGGGTGCATTTGTGTCCACTGCTGAACATAAAATGCTGCGGTGCCCAGCAAACCACTGCTAAGAATAAACTGGGTCCACAGAGGGCTCTGTCCAGTTCAGAACTCTATACTTCTTAAGTGATTTGGAAAGTTGGAAATGAACCAGGGAAGGGTAACAAAACAATTAGTGCTGGCAAATGGACTTCCGGGGAACAAAAGCGAAAGGAGGTTGGAATTATTAGGATGGAAGAAGAAATTGCTGCAGGGTGACCTCATAATCCCTTTTAACTGATGAGGGGGAATCATAAAGATGATAGGTGTTGTTGAGAATTGAGGGTGCCAATTCATTATTTCCTTCTTTCCCAGTTTCTAAATTTCTGAAAGCAAACCAAAACAGGTAAAGCAACCAGGTGAGAATTCGAGGATAGAGTCAGCTTTACTACCCCCAGAGGCAAATCTTTCTTGTGCTGGAGGGTGCAGCTTGGTCCTGAGACCCAAGTAATGATTCCTATTCACTTTGCTTACTTTCTTTTCTCTACTCATAACTCTCCTTCTGCTCCTTAACTCCATGCTTAACCCAGGGCCCAATCAAGGAGAGAGTTGGGTCTACAAGGCAAGACATTTACCCAGTGGCCCACGCATGTTTAGTCCAGGATTAAATGATAAGAAAAGCAGTAACAAAGACAGAGAGAGTTCTCATCTGGTGCTTCTTCCCTGGAGGAGGAGCTCAAATGTCTTTACTGGCCCTAGAAAGAGGAGGGAGCTGAGTAACAAGTATTACCCTTCCCCTAGCTAACAGGAGCCGGCAGATTCCCATGTTCTTGGTACCTAAACTAATTTACAAAAAGGAAGATTTCTTTTGAAAATAAGAATAATGCTGAGTATTTCTCAGAAAATGATGCAGATCCTTAAAATATTCTGTGGAGAGCTTCTGATAACTGCGATTATTTGGCCGACCTCATTTCACACGTGTAACAGTGCTTCTGTGGGATGTTAACAGGAATCACACTAAAAGGGGGGTTCTGCGGACAAATCCCTTTAATAAATTCTGATTTAAAACAAGTAAAAGCATTTGTGTACTGACGGTCACAAGAAAGCTTTTAATCTTATAATATTTATCGTGAATCTCTATATTTTCAGTATTTTTTCTCCTCCTCTTCTTTTTCTTTTTTCCTTTTTCTCCGAGTATATCACTCAGCTTGTGTTTCTGGATATGTGCTTTGGGAAATGTAGCTGTAGATGGTTTTATGACTTAACATGGGCACAGACAGAAAATCTGGATCTTGTCTCCAAGCCTCTTCTAGCTCTACTATTTCATGACTAAGTTGGGGGCAGTGACTCAGCATATTACAAACTGTAATCGCCACCTCGCCAAGCTTAAGCCTACAAGTGATTGGTGCAACTTTTAATGGAAATGAGACTCGGAGACTGCTGACTGTATCTCACTGGTAGACAACAGGGCTTTGTTTGAAGCACATGTACTGACAAAAGCATGGGAGAACACGTACTCCACGTTCAGTCACAAATGTTCTCTTTATATTTCGCTGCAACTTGGTTATTGCTCAGATGCGTAGAGTAGGGTGCTAATGAACTTACTTTCATATGGACAGTGTCGTTTTATTTCACTGCCATTTCCAACTGTACTGTGCCTCTTCCTGAGGACGTGCACACAGCAAGAGGAGAGACACAACTGAGAAAACTCCAGGTTGCTCTGCCCAACAGATCCTACTATGGCTTTCCTTATAGTAACATCACATCACACTTCAGAGGAAAAACAATTTCCTCTTGCAAGAAAAGGATGTCATTAACCCAAAAGGGCCTTTTGTTTTAAAGAAGAGCCTTATGTCGATTTTCAGATTCGGAACATGTTCCCTTTACAACTTTCTGTCCTTCTGGATAATGAAGTGGCATCTGAAACAACATACTCCATTCACTTCGGTGCCTTGGCAGGAAGTGGCTGAAAGAAATTGCTTCCATAGGCAGAGAAAGCTGCTGAGGCTGCGTGACAGGCGTGGAGGGAGGACTCTCTCAGCTGCTTTCAGGGATTTGCAGCTTGGTTGGTTAGTCCAGAGGATGGTAATTAAAAGATCCCTGGAAGGGAAAGAATGGTTTCAAGAAAGCAAGATTTATGAGTAAATTGGGAGAGCTTCACGATTTGGGTGCCACATGCTGCATGCGGCTAGGGGCCCAGGCTATTCTGTGCTGCAGAGGCGTACCAAGAGCCGCTGAAAACACCGCCAGTCTAATTTTATTTCTTGTGCAGAGCTCTGAGTTTCTCAAAAGTTGCCCTACTATCAGCATATGTGCGTACCACCTTTGACAAAGACGGCGCTGAGTTTGAGAGAGCTATTGTATTTCCAGCTCTGACTTACGTGTACCGACTATATTGTTTCAAACTTGCCATTTAGAGTGAAGATTTATCAGCCACCTTGTCAGTTCTGTCCATAAAAAAATGGGTAGGAAGTCCATCTGGAATGTAATGAGAATGAGGCATCTGGTAGATTAATGTAAAGTCAAACATATAAGTAAACTCTGGCCACACACTGCTAGAGATAGCCAGCTCTGTGCTCCGAAGTTTGCCAGAATCAACAGAGCTAAATATACACATATTTCTGTTCCCATATAGCCCTTAAGCCTTCCCCTCTTTTACTGAGAAGCTTAATGCTTTCAAACAAAGCCACAGACCTGAAGCATAACCCATGTCTACACAAATACTAAACCTTCTGCATAACTAGAATTCATCTGGTTACCAATGACCTGGAATAAATAAAAAGAACTGGGTCACGCTATGTCCTCTCTGTGGCCTATTTGCAGCTAACTGACAGCCCTGAAGACCCCAGCCCAGGCTGGAAATGGATGGAGGAGATATTCACAGCTTATTTTAGGACTCTGGAGAAAGAAATTACTTTTCATGTTTTACTATAGACACCTAGATAAATAAGAAGTGAAATGTTAAAAACAGCAAATAATCCCTTTCTACCCCAAAGATGTATGACCTATTCATGGCAATTGGTACATAGCAATATTCTCCAGAGCTAAAGAGAGCATAAGCCACTCTCACCCGAACAAGCCTTCCCAACGGGCAGGTTTTCGAGACTCTCGGCTGAAGGGTAAACGTGGTTAAACAGACAGCAGTTGGCCAACAGTGCCATGTGTAAGGAGAGAGGACAACAGACAACATGAGGTAATGTCAGGAAAGACAAACATGGGAATCACAGGATCCTTCTTCAGACTCTTATAAATAACCATCACTGTGGTTTTTAATGGTTATGTAAAATAACGACAGCCTAGAGAAAAATGGGCAAAGGAAATGAGTAGGCATTTTACAGATTAGCACACCTAAATGGCCAATAACTAGAGGGGAAAATATATTTCATGAGCCTAAGGAGTAGTAAGGGTGATGGAAAACAAGATAACAATGAAGTCTCACTCATCAAATTATAAAACCAAGTGGTTTATTTCCAGTAGTAGGGAGACAGACACTCTTATATATTGCTATAGACACCTGAACTGTCTAAGGTATCTTGGGAAACACTTTGACAATATCGGTTCACATCAGATTTCTGTGTGTACACACATACGCATGTGCACCTCTGGCTCAACAATCCTGCTTTGAGATGCTTTTTTTATAAAAATAAAAACACCAACATGTAAAGGTATGGACTGTGACATTATTTGTGGCAGCAAGAAAACTGGAGGCAATCTGAATACTTCTAATTAGAAGAAGAACTGAATACATTGTGCTACATTCCTATTAGGGCTTATTACACAACCATTCAAGAGAATGTGTTAATTTTATCCCATTACACTTGAAGGATTTCAACAATGTGTGGCTAGGTGGGAAAAGTCAGACGCAGAGAAATATGAAAATTGAGTCAATTGGGGAGATAAAATAGCAAACTCTCTATGTGAATATATATATATATCTGCATATGTTTGTTTAGGAGAAAGATTTTGGGATCAAGAAGGAGGGAAAGGAGGTGAATAAGGTATAAAAAATAAAGTTGGTCATTGAATTAAAAAGATCATGTTTCTATAATCATATTTGAATAATGTTATATAGGTAGGTCTATATAAACAGTAAGATGTTGGGCAGTGCCTGCGGCTCAAAGGAGTAGGGCACTGGCCCCATATGCTGGAGGTGGCAGGTTCAAACCCGGCCCTGGCCAAAAACTGCAAAAAAAAAAAAAAAAAACCCAACCAAACAAACAAACAAAAAAAACCAAACACTAAGATGTTAAGAGATGGTTACTAAAAGGTTTATGGGCTTCTGGGAGGTGGAGCTTCAGGTAAATTTTACTTTTTCCCTTGTATTTTTCTTTTTTGGCCATATACACGTATTTTTTTTTATCAGAAATATAAGGAAAGATATGTTTTTGATTAGCTAAAAACTTTAACATAAAACCCACTATTGTTTCTGTACAATGTTTTAAATGGATTAGTATAAATCGTGCAAATTACCAGTGTCGATGGTAGGAAAGAGCCTGGGGAGAGGAGTATTTTAGCCAGAGTGAGCATTCTTTTTATTTCCTGCACTGTGGCTCTCCTGCTGAGGGATTCAGTGCAGAACTAAAATATGATGACTTACTTGGCAACAGCAAAAAAAAAGAGCATTTACTCCAATGCAATAAAGATAAGCAATAAGTTTCAGTGATGCATATACTATGTTCTCTGCTCGCCTGCTTGTTCTCTCTCCTCTCAGCAGAAGTTCAACTGAAAATAAGCTCAAACAGCAATTTGGCAAATTAGCTGGTCACCTCACTTGTGACCAAGTCACATCCTACAGAAAGATGCTGAACCCCAACCTTTTGCTTCCTGGAATAGAGTAATTTGAAGAGAACTTTTACTTGATAAGTGAAGAGGTAACCTGGCAGGTTTGAGTTATCTGAAAATGAAATACAGAAATAATGTTATCCACAGATAATTCCCAAGTTATCTCTCCTCAAATCACCACTTGCTCAAAAATAACCATGAGAAGAAGACACATTTTTCCCTTTTCCTGTCCTTTTCCCAACCTCAAAAGAAAGTACAATAATACATACTTACTGAAATCCTAAAAAGCACACTGTAAAAAGAAAGAAACAGAATAGCACAAAACTTAGATAAAGTGGGGGCTGCATAATCAAGAATTTGAAGTGTAACACAATTAATTTCTATGCCCAGAGATTATTTCTGTTTTGTTTGTGTGTTTCCTTTCTTTTCCTGATTAACTCTCCTGACTGACAATGCCTTGCCACTATTCATAGCTCTGAACCAATCATTAAGCACAGAATTCTCTCTGCATAGACGTTTAGGGTATTCTGATTAGCTGGCATGAAGCCAAATGTCAACCCTTTGGTGGAAGACTGTCACGTAGGCTGAGCCATCAAAAGAATGAGTGGTTCCCAAAAAGGAAAAAAATAAATGCCAGTTAAACCAAAAGTATTAGCCTTTATGAGATATCCTATTTCTAAGTGCCACCCTAATGTAATGCTTTTTAATTTATTTTTTGGTGTATTTGACCAGTTTAAGTAATAGTTAAATATAAAAGAATTGATTCTTTTTATAAGGATTTAGAATAAAGATTTTATCCCCATATACTTACTTTGAAAAATATTTTCTAGTGCTAACCTGTAGTTGATGTACTTGTTGGCCACTGATAGTACAACTATTTATATTCAGAAGGTTAGACATTTAATTCTTACAGCAAACCATTTTTTTATTATGCTATCAGGAAAATCAAAATACTACTCTTTAGTACTCCTAATTACGAATTCAGTTTCTCCACAAGATTTCACTCCACATAAATATAAAAATGTCCTTTCCTTTGGGAAATTCACTAACTACTAGAAAAGGTGTCCTTCCTTTCAAGACATCAAAGCACCCTTCAGACTGCCTATATCAGTTAGCTACTGCTGTGTAACAAACTACTATAACCTGAACAGCTTAAAAAAATACCCACTAATTAACTCACAGTCGTGAAGCTCAGTGAGTCCAGGTACACTCACTTAGGTTCTCTGCTCATTGCTTCCAAGGTTGAAATCAAGGAGTTGACTGGGTTGGCTGTTACATGGCACTTCTGGGAAAGAATCTACTTTAAAGCTCCTAGAGGTCATTGACAGAATAGTCCTGGTGGCAGTAGGATGAGGTCTCCATTTCTTTGCTGGCTGTCGGCTGGGAGGTCCTCTGTCTCCCTTTTTTTTTTTCTCACACGGTCCCCTCCATCACAGAGCAGGCAATGCCATAATGGCTTCAAGCTATGAATCTCCCTGAACTCTTTTTTTTGAGAAATTTCTGTGTTTTTAAGGGCTCATGTGATTAGATTAGGTCCACTGAGACCACTTGTCTTCATCAAGGTCAACTGTGCTATACGACATGGCATGATCATAGGAGTGATCAATGATTATTTCATTGATTTTGCAGACTTGAAAGCAGGATATCTCTGGGGGCCATGTTAGAAATTCCACCTATCATTTGCCATCTGCTACCACCTGTACTAGCAGTACTACTAGTGCTAGTACTATTAGCACTACTACTTTTATAACCACCACTATCACCACCACTGCTAGATACTATTACTACTGTTGTTACTACTAGTAGTACTATTAGTATTACTACTATTGCTACTATTACCAGTATTTCTACTACTACTACTGCTGTTACTGCCACTGGCCAGCATTTATTCAGTGCCTGTCGTGGGTCTGCCAGGTGCTTTCCTAGGTTTCTTTCCATGGCTTTTCTTATTTAACATTTATAATATCTCTAAGAGGTGGGTAATACTGTCAGCACCACCTTTGCATAAGGAAGCAGGCTTAGGACAACTAAACTGCTTGTCTAAGGTTACAAGCCAGCAAGTTGTGGTGCCAGGAGATGAGCCTAGGCCAGACTCCGAGTCTAAGGATTTCATTAACTGCCTCCCTTGTTTGTCATTGCACCTCTGATCTTCCCAGAGTAACCTTTTAAAATATCAAATTATAAACTGACATAAAAATATTGAAGTTTGAAGATTATATTTTGTTCACTCTTAATATGGTATTAGTATTTATTAGTTCATGCAGATGAATATAACAGACTCTTAAGTATGTTGTAAACCCAAAGAAATTATTTTAATTTTTCATAATAGGTAAAATTTAGTGTATTTCAAAAGGAAGGCTACTGTCCTTTTCATGACATACATTTTGATTTGTGTTTCTAGTAGAAACTGTTATTTGCACTCAGCCAAGGCCACAGTTGGCAAAATATCTTTTTTGTGTGTGTATTATTAAATAAAGGTGCCACATCTGACCTCTGGATAGAACATTCAGAAAAAGGGGGAGTTTTGCCGGGCATGGTGGCTCATGCCTGTAATTCCAGTAGTCTGGGAGGCCAAGGTGGGTGGATTGTCTGAGCTCACAGTTTCGAGACCAGCCTGAGCCAGAGTGAAACCTTGTCTCTAAAAAAAATAGCTGGGCATTGTGGTAGGAGGCTGTAGTCCTAGCTACTTGGGAGGCTGAGGCAAGAGGATCGCTTAAGCCTAGAAATTTGAGGTTGCTGTGAGCTATGATGCCATGACACTCTACCCAGGGATGACAAAGGGAGACTCTATCTAAAAAAAAAAAAAAAAAAAGAGAGAGAAAGGGGGAGTTTTGGGGTGGATAAATTAGAAAAAGAAACCCTAAAAACTAGTATAGCCTTTATAGAAAGAAGTATGGAGAGTCCTCAAAGAACTAAACATGGACCTTCCATTTGATCCTGCAATCGCACTGCTGGGTATTTGCCCTAAAGGAAAAAAATCATTTTGCTGTAAGGGAATATGCACTTGGATGTATATAGCAGCTCAATTTATAATTACAAAGATGAGAAAATGACGTAAATGTTCGTCAACACATGAGTGGATTAATAAACGGTGCTATATATATACCATGGAATACTATTCAGCCATAAACAGATAGAGTTTTGTAAACTTTGTTACAACTTTGATGGATTTGGAGAACACTTTCCTGAATAAAGTATCAAAAAAATGGCAAGACAAGCATCACATGTACTCAGTACTAGTATGAAACTTGCAGATTAACAACAACACGCTCACATGAGAGAAAAACTTCATTGAATCCAAGGAGGGAGGGGGAGAGGAGTCGGCAGGTTCCTTCCCAGCAGGAACATGTGGTGTAAAGCACACTTCCTGCGTGAGGGGCATAGCTGTAACTTTGACTCTGCCTTACAAAGACAAGCAGTGTGGTCTAGTTGCATGTGCCCTCATATTAATTGGAAAAAAAAATCAAAAAGAAAAAATGTCACCTATCTTCTGGGTGACATTTGGGTAGTGAAATGTGGATGAGTTTTCACTGCCCCCAACACCTTGGCCGGCCACTCCCGGCAGACGCAGCCATAGGCCGAGGCCCACTGTGAGCTGTGTGCCTTCTCAGAGCTCCCCTGGTCCCAGTGCGTGGTGCTTACAACGAACTGAACACAACCGGTTACCGATTCCTTTGTTCCTTCTCCACTCCCACTGCTTCACTTGAACAGCCTTAAAAACAAACAAACAAGCAAAAAACCCTGAAAGAACTAAGACAACCTATGAAAAGAGTTCACAAATTACACTATAGCTAATGAAATGAATGTTTTGAGTATCAATGTGGCAAGCTTTTTGTGATGTATTTTTTATTAAACTTCACATGAATGTTTGCCATTTTGTAACTTAAATATAGAAAACACGGAGATGGGGAAAAGGTCAGAAATATATACTTTGGAGCATTTTTAAATTGCCCACGTTATGTTTTATAATGAAGTCTAAACAAACTCAGAGGGGGTTTGGCATCCGTAGCTCAGTGAGCAGGGCGCCAGCCACATACACCAAGGTTGGTGGGTTTGAGCCCAGCCCAGGAGGGCTAAACAACAATGACAATTCGAACCAAAAAATAGCCAGGTGTTGTGGCAGGTGCTCGTAGTCCCAGCTACTTGGGAGGCTGAGGAAAGAGAGTCACTTAAGCCCAAGAGTTTGAGGTTGCTGTGAGCTATGATGCCATAGCACTCTACTGAGGGCGACACAGTGAGTCTCTGTCTCAAAAAAAAAACCCCAAAACCAAAAAACAAAAAACCCAAAAGACAAGAATAAAGGATTTACTGTGTATACAAGTCCACTATCATAAATACTGTCATTCAAAACTTAGGCTGCTTCTTTTCATTTGATGTGGAATTTATGAATTCTCGCAAACCATTCATGTTTCACTTAGCACTCTTTTGAGTACTAAAACATTTGTTTCAATGGTTGGTGTCAGAATTTCCAAAGTAAAGGACTACATTACTTACTGTCTGAAAGAAAATAATATTTGTTTTCACTTTCATGGCATGAGGCAGTCGTGACAAGACAGACTAACAGACATAGAAGTCCCCAACTTTAAAGAATCATTGCCTCAGAAAACACATCTCCTTTCTCCAATATGCACCGTTGTGACTTCCCTTTACGGTGTTTTGCTTCTAATCTCGAGCTTTACTGTAACAGTCATGCATTTAGTGCATGAGTTCCCAGGGGCCTGGGTCAAAGTCCAAGCCAACAGCTTGGTACTCTCATCACAGGGCAGCAATAAAAACTCAGTGCTTTGTCCTGACATCCAGGACTTATACCTACCCAAAGGGCTGATGTTTTTGAGTTAAAACTCTTCCTAAAGTGTACTCTCAGTAACAAAGAAGTTTCTAATTTGATTTTTAAGTGCATTTACTTGTATTTGCTCCTAGAAGCATGCACGTCATTATTTCTTGCTGATTAAATTTTAAAAACACCATAGCATTCACCACTGATGACACTGTCAGCCAAAGCTATTTCATTGCTTAATTATGAAACAGACCTAGCATTGAAACAATACCAAAGATTCACTCATGGAAACAGAAGGCATCTAACATATCATTCTAGGGTTAAAAAGCATGAAGTCCAGGTGGCGCCTGTGGCTCACTGAGTAGGGTGCTGCCCCACATACTGAGGGTGGTGGGTTTGAACCCAGCCCTGGCCAAACTGCAACAAAAAATAGCCAAGTGTTGTGGCAAGCACCTGTAGTCCCAGCTACTGGGAGGCTGAGGCAAGAGAATCACCTAAGCCCTAGAGCTGGAGGTTGCTGTGAGCTGTGACGCTATGGCACTCTACCGAGGGTGACAAAGTGAGACTCTGTCTCTAAAAAGAAAGAAAAGAAGGCATGAAGTCTATTCAGAAACCTTAGTGAGGGGGAGTTTGTACTCTGCACTTAACAGGTAAAACAAACTGTGATCAACAACTCATTTCTTTCAGCCCCTCCACAGAAGCTGTATCAGTCGCATGTGGGGAGCAGTCTGTAGTTAATCTTCTGCATCTTATTTATTTGTTATGATGAGTGTTTAAAAAATACAATGCTCAGAAAACTGATGCAGAAGTGCTGCCAGAAAAGCTCCGTGAAAGGAGAGTTCAAGGATCCACGAGTCTGGAGAGTGGATAAAGGAGAATAACCTATTTTAACCTATTTTATGAACTTCCTTTTTGACTAAGGGATCTAATATTTTTGTCGTTTTCCTTTAGAGCAGATAAAGCGAAGGTTTTGCAAATTACCAGATGATAAATCTCCTGGCCAAGAGCCAGTTGAGTCATCTAGATTATGCATCTATACTGATTCTTCAATGGCATACCAAATGCACATGTTGTTCTGAGTACGGGTGTAGGCTCCACCTGCTGTGTGTAAGATGTGTTCCCTATGTTGTTCCTTGGCCTTTAAGAGGAAGAAGATAGTGGAAGGATGGAGTGATACAATTTTCCTTTCCCTAATCTTGCTATGGGTTTTTCTTTCTTGTTTTAGTTCTAAAAGGCACTTAATAAGCTTTCTCCGTTTTATATGTTCCATTTTCTTTTTTCTTTTTTTTTTAGATGGAGCCTAAAGCTATCCCCCTGGGTAGAGTGCCATGGCATCACATCTCATAGCAACCTCCAACTCCTGGGCTCAAGCGAGTCTCCTGTCTCAGCCTCCCAAGTAGCTGGGACCACAGGTGCCCGCCACAATGCCCAGCTATTTTTTTGTTGCAGCCATCATTGTTTGGCGGGCCTGGGCTGGGGAGTCGAACCTGCCACCTTAGGTGTATGTGGCTGGCGCCTTAGCCACTTGAGCCACAGGCACCGAGCCATATGTTCCATTTTCTAAGACAAAAGAGAAAGGCTAAAGTAAGTTGGTGAAAGCTTTTAGTTTCCATACTAGAGAAATAAGAAACATGAGTGTGCAACCCCCAGTGAAAGATCCCCATTGTATCTGGATAACACAAGAGTGAGGACGGGCAGGCCTGTGTTTCTGAATCCAGTGAGAGATGATGTCATCTCTGATTTTCTTCTGCTCTGTGAACTTGGTTTACAAGGCATTTTGCAAGGTCTTCGTTGCTTTAATGAACACCTTTTTTTGTTGTTATTTGTTGTTTCCTTTTAGGATTCTTTAAAAGGCACACAAGTTGATTTATTTTAGGACACAACAAATAATCATACTAGAAAAAGAAAATCTGTAACTGCTGTGAATCTCTCAAGGGAGAAGTAGTCCGATGTGAAATTGAGTGACTTGAGAACATGCTGGTAGCAGGACTAAAGCAAACTGTTAAACCCATAGGTAGGAGAAGTTACCAAATGAATAGATGAGTGTTTTTTAAGTAGGAAAAAAAATATTTTGTTTGGGCTTAAGTAAATAGTATTTTTCTTCAATAGGGAGAGAAAGTAGGACACCAAAGTAAAAAAATAAAAAAGATATACTGACAGTAAGAGGGTTGCAGATGCTACTAAAATGTTATTAAAAAGTTGACTTAGATAATATACAGTGAGTAGATAACATAAAGGAATTTATTGCAAAAAAACAGAACATAGTGTTCACGGTTTCTAGGTTTTGACATCAAATCATTTTCTTTTCTTTTCTTTTTTTTTTTTTTTTGAGACAGGGTCTCACTATGTTGCCTTTGATAGATTGCCACGGCATCACAGCTCACAACAACCTCCAACTCTTGGGTTTAGAGTTGGATTCTCTTGCCTCAGTCTCCCAAGTAGCTGGGACAACAGGCACCTGCCACAACACCCAGCTATTTTTTGCTTGTAGTTGTCATTGTTGTTTTTAGCAGGCCCGGGCCAGGTTCAAACCTACCAGGCCTGGTGCATGTGGCTGACGCCCTAGCCACTGAGCTATGGGCACCAAGCTAAATCATTTTCTTTTTAAGAAAGATTCCATTGAAGTAGCCTTCTATTTCATCACGTGGCAAATTGAAAAGTACATAGTAGTGTCAGATGTTTGGATTTGGTTTTGACAGTCAAGTCCAGAGCTTACCAATTATCTCAGTATTAGTTCAAAAGTGGGGATATAACTGGTATGGGAAAAAGTCTAACTAGAATCATCATGTGAAGCAGCCTGCTTTAATGACACAAAAATGGTTACTATTTACAAAATCATTGGAAAATAATTTTTTCTGTATTAATTATCAGTTCTTAAGGTAAGAAATTGCTAATTTTGCCTTTTGCTTGAAACATGTTGAGGAATCTAAAAAGCACGACGAGCAGTCCCTTTTGGAGGCTACGTCTTTGTTTTCCTGTTGTTTTGGGATTGCCAATACCAGCAGTAGCACCACGTTGCCTCTGACAGACAGAAGGCATCTGGGATGGTCCCTTCTCACTGAGTCATTTTGCGTTAAGGATAAATAGTGGTCAGTGGACAAGGAGACTGGACGGCCCAGAAGATAGCAGAGGAGCCCAGAGCTCAAGCTTGAGCCTGATTGCTAGACAAAGTGCTTGCATGACTTTGGAAGAGTTGTCACAATTCTCTGTGCCTCATTCTGTTCATCTTTAAAATGGGAATAATAACAATACATACCCCCAGGTTAATGAGAGGGTTAAAGTCTCTGGCATACAGGAAGCGGTATATATGCTGCTACTACTGTAATAAAAGAATATGAGGAAGCCACTCTGTTTCCACTTTAACATGTGGATAATTGAATAACTTTGTATAAGCGCTCCCTCCAATGCAGTGAGAACAAAATGAATAACGGATGCATTCCGACAAAGCTAAGAACTCCAGACCAATGCAAATGTAGGCTTTCCACGTTCCATAATTTAGATAATTTAGATCTTTGTCTTTCATAGAGAGTTGATACCAGCTATATTTTACTCACTTGTTCACTCAATAAATATATATTGACCACCCAATATATGCCAAGCATTTATTAGATGTGGGAGATCTAATGGCGACTAAATGTCCGTGCAAGAACAGACCTTTTTATCCAATGGTAGGTGATATTTTACCACGGAGCATGTGCTCCCTGAGGACAGACATATCTAGCTTTCTATAACGTGGGTCTCAGAGAAGAATAAAGGTGCCAGTGCTTGGAAACCAAAAGCTGACAGTGTCAACAGATGGGCAAGGCAAAACATGGGGGAGATCGAAGGAGACCAGAGGTGACCTTGCTCTCATAAACGTGCTGTCACATATATGGGAACAAACTTTTCTTTTTCTAGTCCCTCTTCTTCCTTCTAATGTGAAATGATACCCACGATACTGTCGTAGGTGGACTAAGTGGGCATTTACTGAGTACCTGACAGTCCTAACTGTGACATAGAACATGATTTCTATTATAAGTGTTAATGCTCTGAAAAGCCTACTTGCTAATAAAATTATAGCGCCTAATCCATTGGCCTGTTGGAGTCTGTAGTTTACTGCTGTTGTGAGGTGTTGATAATGAGTGTCAGGAAGGCAGGAGAACAGATGTTGGAATTTTCATTTTCTTTGTGTTCTACACTCATTTTTTTTTTCCTGGATAGTTATTACATAGGTTACAGTTAGTCACTTTATTTTAAATATTGAGTTCCCAAATGATTGAAAGGAGAACAAAAGGGTGGTTTATATTTGAAAGTATCCTAATTTATCTGAGTAGTACGTGGTGTCCAATTGAAGTGAAGAGGTTTGCTTGTAATCTAACACAGAGAATAAAAGAGAGAACTGTGGTCTAGTCCTTTCTCCTTATTTTGCTGACATAATGAGTCAGTACCTGGCAATACTTTCAATGGTAATGCTTGTTTCGTTCAAAAGAAAAACTGCCAAGAAGAGATTCAACATAAAAAAGCTATTTGTTATTCTACAAGAAAACAATTTTTGAAAAATTCTAATTAGCAAATTTGTTTTAATTGTTCCCCATATTAATCAACAGTTCTGTTATGCTAACGTTAGCCTTGACCTCTTTCTACCACTGTCTGAAATGAAGTTTTAAGCAGCTGAAAATAAAAATATGGTATAATTCTCATACACCAAATAGACATCACGAAATGATCTATTACTGATGTTAAATTACCTCTGAGAAAGCAGTAGGATTTGATAGCTATTGTTACCTAGCTACTCTAAACTAAACTACCAATAAAGTAAAACCAAGTTTTCTTACATAAGATCTTCTTTGAGAAATATTTTTGTGCCATGCTTGACTTAAAACTTTCTAGAACATTTCCCAGAGCCGTTTGGCATTTGGTTTCTGCTGCTAGCCTTATCCTGTGTAGCTCTGAACTAATTTTGTGAAAGAGACTGAGATTCCGTCTCATCTTTTTGTGTACTTGCTTCCAGAACACACACATTAGCATTGCAAAACTGTGGATGTCCAGATGTCTCCTACACTTTTCATTTGATTTGTGGCTTAAGGGTCGGAAAACTTTCAAAATGAGTTGCCATGTTTCCATTCTGATTCTTGTTCTTCTGGCATCTGATGGGGGAATGGGGACACTGAGTTGGAGTAGGTAACTACTACCTCTGTGCAAAAACCCCTTCTCTGCACTGTTTTAGAGATTGGCGGTGCTCATTGCTTTAATAACGTAGTCCGATTCTTTCTTCCTATGGGTTTTCCTGAACACTGAGGAATTGAGATTCAGTGAAGATGTGAAAAAGGGACGGATGGAGAATTGGGGAGAAGTGTGTGTGTGTGTGTGTGTTACAGAGAGAGAAAGAGAGAGAGAGAGACATATGCCACAGGAGAGGTATTTGACAACCAGATGTCACTATGAAGGAATGAAGTATTTCCAGGGGAGAGAATGCAGATTCCACAAGATAGAAGAGGGCCTGAAAAAAAGATGTCAGAGTGTCAATGATCACTTGTTTCTTTGACATTTTGTCTAGGCCCTGGGGGCAGCAACAGCTTTGAAAGCCACTGAAAACCAAACCTCCAAGTCCCTTGGAATGTCCTCATCAGTATTTGCTCTAACATGTTTTATTGGGTCAATACCCCAGGAGCAGAAAAGTTGGATGGAGATTGCATTTTACCAATGCCAAACAAGAAAGTCAAATGTCCTTTTGGACAGGATGGGAATAATCAAACAACCACATTTGATTGGTTGTAAGTGAACTGACTGTCTTGCAGTCATATTTATACTCTTTGTGGTCCCAAACATCTGTGTGATGAGCATACGAGCTATGAACTGACTTTCCCCACGATCTCATCTTCACATCCCAGCTAAAATTCCCCAGCATTGACTTACAGAAATGCTTGCTCATGTTCTGGGTCATTCTTGGTCCTTATTTCAACCAAGATGGCCTGGCACCTACTTAGTGTTTCAGGTCACACACCAGGTCCCGACGATGCATTGGTGAACACAAAGTATTGCCTTAAATATTTACAGTCCGGGGAAGGCAGCTGTTAAATGTTAAACCAATGTTACACTAATAGAATTATTATTTCTTTTGACAGAGTCAAAGAAAATAGTTGACTTTGAAAGAATGATAGATGCATAGGAACCGGCAATCATAGTACAAAGAGCAATGTCAACTCTTTGCTGGATTCTCTCAGTAGTGGCATCTTACATGACTGTAGTATAATGTCAAAGCTAGAAAAGTGACATTTGTACAATACTGGCATTAGGCTGCTAATTCAGTTTTCACATGCATGCGCGTGTGGGTATGTGTATGTTTGTGTGTAGTTCTATGTAATTTGACTTCTCGTAAAGATTTATATAACCGCCACCACAGTGTGGTAAAGAGAGAACTGTTTGATCACCAGGAAAGATCTGCCTTCATGCTGTGCCTTCAGATTTGCTCACCCTTGTCCCCATTGTCTGGTAGCCACTAATCTGTTCTTTATCTCTACAGTTCTGCCCTTTAGTCAACAGTACATAAATGGCGTTATACTACGCGGTGAACCCTTTTGAGACTGGCTTATTTCCCTAAACTTGACATCCCCAAAACCCATTCCAGTTGTGTGCTAGCAATAGTTTGTTCCTTTTTGTTGCTGAGTAGTATTCCACTGCGTGGATGCCTCAGAGTTTAACTATTCATTTAAAAACATTTGGGTTCCCTTCACTTTAGGGTCATTACACATGACGCTGCAGTTAACATCGTGTGCCCTGTGCGTCTGGAGAAATGAGAAAAAAGGTAATTGCGGCTCAGGGAATGAGGCTCGTTGAAGGCTAAATTATGCAAAGCCACCAATCCTTTCTGGATATAAATTACAAAAAGTATGAAGTGAATGAATAAGTAAGAGGAAGCTGCCTGTAAACACACAGCGTTTTAAGGACTCTGACTTTTGGTGTTATACCAGATCCCCAGATGGCTGCCTTGTATTTTCCATTTTTTAATCTGACTGTTTGCACATAATGAGGTGGTCAAATTTGAATACTAGCTTACAGATGGATTGGGGGTACTCTATCCTTGAGGCAGCTAATTAAAACATAACTCTAAAAACAGACTTATAAAAACTTTTCTTCCCTCTGTTCACTTAGAAAAAAACTTATATTTAGCATAAAAACGTTAGGGGAAGCGCCAAATTGAAGGCTGTCGGCTCAGATTCTCCACCTTAAGGAAGATGCTGCCTAGCGGTGCGCTCATTAGCAATGCAGAGAAACATCAAAAAGCACGGGGCCTGCGGAGTGTGCTGAGTTCTCCGTAAATCTGCAGGGATGGCACAACAGTCCAGGAGAACTCTGATGAAGTCAGAGGTTTGCTACCCAATGCGACGTATGTGTTCCACTTGATGTAAGACAAGAGTGGAAAATGGCCAAGGAGATATTAGAATAAAATCTGCTCTATCCGTATTTACCAGAAGAACTGCTTCTAAAGGGTATTATGCTCATTGGAGCCCTGGGCCTCTGGCTGTTTAGCTTGTCTCCTGTCCGCTCATCTCCTCTTTGCCAAACTGAATCCTATAAGCACACCCAGGTATCCTTACACCTATCCGTCTGTGAAACTTGCCATCTAGTGATCACTTCCTTCACTGACGGCTGTCACATTGTTGCTCGTCACAGACATGTATGCGCAACTCACACTTAATCTGATTATTTATTTATTTTTTTTATTTTGAGACACAGCCTCAAGCTGTCGCCCTGGGTAAAGTACTGTGGCTTCACAGCTCACAGCAACCTCCAACTCCTGGGTTTAAGCAATTCTCTTGCCTCAGCCTCCCAAGTAGCTGGGACTACAGGCACCCGCCACAATGCCCAGCTATTTTTTTGGTTGTAGTTGTCATTGTTGTCTGGCGGGCCTGGGTTGGATTTGAACCCCCAGCTCAGGTGTATGGGGCTGACGCCTTAGCTGCTTGAGCCACAGGCGCCAAGCCCACTTAATCTTCTTCTTCTTATTATTATTTTTGAGACAGAGTCTCATTCTGTCACCCTGGGTAGAGTGCCATGGCGTGGTCTTAGCTCACAGCAACCTCAGTCTCTTGAGCTCAAGATATTCTCTTGCCTCAGGCAGCCACCATGACACCTGGCTAGTGACTTTTATTTGTAGTAGAGACAGGGGTCTTACTCTGGCTCAGGCTGAAACTCTTGAGCTCAAGCAATCTACCCACTTCAGCCTCCTGGAGTGCTAGGATTACAGGAGACATTTAATCCATTTAAATGTAAAATGAAATAACAAAATATGAAGTTTGAAAAAATAGGGGAGGGTCTTGGGGATGAAAAGACCCCTATGTTATTACCTATTTATTCCCTTTCAAAACTCCTTCAATGTAATGATGATGCTCCCTCTTTGGAAAGGTAAGGTGAGATAAACACGCAGATGGACTCTTCACTGGTATTTTAATTGGGGCTAATCTTCTGGGAAATATTGGACTCTAAGAAGTTTTTTTTTTTTCACCCTTGCACCTAGTAAATCCACTCCTAGGAATCTCTGCTAAGATAAACATTACAGATATAGGCAAAAAGTTACACAGATCATTCTTCACTACATTACTTCTGATATAGAAAAATGGAAATATCTAAACTGAAATTTAATAAATTAAGAAATTTCTTTGCAGCAATCGAAAGTAAGTATTGAAAGAGATTGAAAGAGACCAGGAAAATGATCATATTGCAATAAAAAAATGGAGAGTAGAGGACCCGCAGTCAGTGTAACCCTGTTCCAATCAGACCCAATCCTGGCTCCTTTCTCCTCCTCCTCCCTTCCTGCTTCTGTTAGTATTCCTGCAATAAACCATTTGCATCTGGGAATGTCAGGGTTTGTTTTATAAATTTCTATATTGGATTCCTAATCTAACAAACACTTATGATTAAATTCAAGTGATTAGAACAAAATACATGTAACACTCAAATGCACGCAAATCTGACAACTAGAAAGAGCAGGAGCTAATGTTTTGTCAGTTGTTCCTTGCAACTCAGTAATTTTTGTGCTAGTTAGAATAGATAACATTAATCAAATGACAAATTAACCAGCTTTATTATACCGGCATTTATGTTATATTATCTACCAAGCCACATTATTCTTGCATATCACCTTGGAAATAATATTGCACCTGCAGTTATTATAACACTCGTTCTTCCTGGAAAGCTTTTTAGCTTTCTAGAGCTTGGTCGTCTTATCTGTAAAATAAGCATAAACATAAGTGATCTATCATCCTCCCAGGCCTATTTATGTGTGTATTTGTTGGATTCATAAGATGTAAGGTTTTTTTTTGGTGGTTGTTATTTTGTTTTATTTTTTGAGACAGAGTCTCACTTTGTCACTTGTCATCATAACCCACAGCAATTTCAAACTCCTGGGCTCAAGCGATCCTCTTGCCTCAGCCTCCCAAGTAGCTAGAACTATAGGCACCGACCACAAAATCTGATGATTATTATTGCTGGTATATATATATTTCTAGTAGAGATGGCGTCCGGCTCTTGCTTAGGCTAGTCTTGAACTTTGGAACCTCAGCCTCCCAGCGTGCTAGGATTATAGAATTGAGGCACTTCAGTTTTTAATAACAGATGGGAAATGTGAAGCATATCAAAAGTAATGACTCTTCAAGATACAAAAATTTTTGACTGGGAGATTTTACGACATGTATTTGTCTGCTGTTAAAGTGCATATCTCTTTGTAACTGCTTACATATTTTCTCCATTGTCTTGGTGAGCAAAAATGCTTATAGATAAAGTGAGATCCTACCAAATTGGCAAAGGTTTAAAAGTTTGAAAGTATCCAGCATTTTAAAGGGAAGCAGTCATTGTCAAACACTGTTGGTGGGAACTTACAAAGGTTCAACTCTTTTGGAGGGCAATTAGGTAATAATATACCCCTATTTAAAACGCACATATCCTTAGCTTAAGGCTGAAAATATCCCACAATCAGGCTTACAAATGTGGAAAGATTTATGTACTTTGCAACATTCTTTGTAGTAGAAAAAATAAACACAACCTTAAAATGGATACTGGGTACATAAACTAGGATGCAGCCATACAATGGAAAACTAGTCATTCAAAAGAAATAAGTCTGTATGTACTGAAAAGGGACAGATGTCTAAGAGATTATGAAAAGTGAAAACAGCAAACTGAAGAACAATTTGTTTGGTGTGAGCTTGAGTGAAAAGTGTGTATTCACAAAGATCTGATAGAAACATTTTGGAAGGTTGCGTAAGAGATTGTTAGCAAGTTATTTTTAGAAAATGAGACTGGAGATACAGTATATTTTGTTCTTATGTACTGCTTCCATTGTTTATCATGAATATGTATTGTTCTTATAATGATACAAAGAGTTTTATTTGTAAGATTAAAACTAATAAATCAACAAGGCTGCCATGATTATTTTTGCTAGCTACAGTTCCTCTTTCGCAGTGTTTTATTTGGGGAGACTCCCAGAAATGATGCTATGTCATTGGAGACAAACGGTTACCTATAAAATTATTTTCCAAAGAGTTACGTTAGTGTAAGACAATGACCAGCAATGTCTGGAGTAACAGAGTAATACTTTTAATATTACCTCTGGAACAATTGTTTGTGTTAATTTAAAATTCAAATGTAAAATCTAATTGCTAATTTTCTTAGCAATTGTACTATGCCTTTTTAAAATTTATTTTGTTACTGTAAATCTATGCTAAGGAAATAATCCTAAGGACAAACAAACAAACACACACAAAAAGCTTTAATAAGGACAAAGATTTTAGAAATATCATAGTGAAAAATTCGTAGCAATTTTAAATCCATGAGAAAGAGCTATTTACTCCATACTAAGGGCAATTATTTAGTTATTTACTGTTCGTGACAATTACATAATAATACACAAGTAGGTTGTACTTATAATCTTGAGTAAATTAAAAAGTTAAAATATATAATTAAGTATAAAGTTGTTGAAACTACACAAGAATTATACATATGTCTATTCATAGAAAAATAATGGAGCAGTGTCTATTATGGCCACAGCCTATGGCCACTTCTTCAAGTTGCTGCTGACAGGGACTCTGGGGTGAGCGAGACTTGTCTCATTACTTGCTTTGCAGGGGAATACTCCAACAGTGCTTACATCTCCACCATCGGGGCACGGCTGGGCAAGGGCAGTTCAAGACGATAACTACTGCCTATTACCATGGAGCCATGGGCATTGTCCTAGCATCTGACATCACAGATGAGAAGTCCTTTGAGAATATTCAGAACTGGATGAAAAGCATCCAAGAGAATGCCTCATTTGGGGTGGGGCGCCTCTTGCTGGGAAACAAGAGTGACGTGGAGGCCAAGAGGCAGGTTCAGTTGGCAGAAGAGCACAGAATCCAATTTTTTCAGACAGGTGCTAATCCACTGTGAATGTGGATGAGGCTCTTAGTTCCCTGGACCAAGACCTCTTTACGAAGTCAGGAAGCCAGAGATCAGGAATGACCTCAAGCCCCCCAGCACTGACCTGGACACCAGTGACTAGAAGAATGCCCAGTGCGTTCTTGCCTCCCCACCCTAAGGCTGGAATCTGAACCCAAGGGAGGGGGCCGGTGGGATAGACCGGGAGATGGGATGGGGAATGAGGAGAAAATGGAGCAGACAAAAAGGAAAAGGAGAAAAGAAGGAAGGAAGCGGAGAGAAGGGAAGGAAAGAATTGAGTAAGGGAAAGAAAGTTAAGGATAGGAAGAGGAGGAGGAGGCAAGGAAGTAAGAATAGAAGGCCTCAGGCCTCAGGCCTTCCTCAGGTTTTCAGAGTAAGCAAAAATGTAGATACATCAATTTATTCCATAGCTGGATCAGGTTCCAGGGTCCTATGAAATGTTGGCTCAGCACCACTCTCTGAAGGTTCCCTTCTA
>CAUYTI010003339.1:0-44092 GCA_963575145.1 Galago senegalensis
GGAAGGGAAAGGAAGGGAAGGGAAGGGAAGGGACGGGAAGGGGAGAGGAGGGGAGGGGAGGGGAGGGGAGAAAGAGAAGGAAAGAGAGAGTGAGCACGCACCAGGCCCCCTTCCCATCTCTTCTAGCCACCAGCCATTCGAATCACCCAGACATCATAGAGCAGAGACAAGCAGTCCCCACGGTACTCCATTCTAATTATGACCCACTGAATAGACATAATAGACCCACGGTGAGATATAATAAAGATAAATTGTGTTGTAAGCCACTCATGCTTGGGGCAGTTTATTGTATGTCAGGAGGTGACGTGAACATCATCTTTCAGGGATAGATAACTTTAGGTAATATCCTGTAACTTGCTAGGTGTTCTCTAACATTTTCTTCTTTAGTTATGTGATGCTTCCCATCCCAGTGTATGCTGATGAGTTTCTCATCACTCAGTAATCATCTATTCAAGTTATTGGTGCCAAGTACTTGAAGGCATAGGTGCCAAAACACCGTTTCGTGCACTTTTTCTTGATGTGACATGAGAATTACGCTCATTAGATTATTTAAAAGAAAGAATTTGTGTGACTTTGCTGATGGAGACTTTCTTTAACTGATTTTTGGAAAAAGAGACTTCTTACGTATCAGAACTTGGTCCAGTGTGTCTTATAGCAGAATGTTAAACATAATTGCTGTTGTCTTCCAAGAAGTACGATATAGTATGAGTGTTGGTAAATAGGATTAGTTCTTGAACTTGCTACTCTCTTTGCCCGGCTACCAGAAATGATATCATGTGGCTTGTATTGTTTGGCACCTATTGAGTTCTCACTAACTACTATTTCTCACCATTTCTCCCTTTCTTTTTTTCTTTTTTGCTGTATTACATTTCTACCCTTAAAAAACCTAATGCCAGGTAAAGCCATAGTCCATTGCAAATGCACATTTTAAATATTTGCAATGTGATCTTTAAAAAGCAATTGTTTTGTGGCTGACAGTTACAGAGAAATTAGAGGCATAATATATAATATTAAAGGTAAGGGATTTGCCAGGTTCCTCCAGCAATTTGCGTTTAGAGGGCTTCTATTAGAAGCTTGCATTGATGTCAATTCATTTTCCTTATAAGAGGAGATGTATTTAGCGCATGCAATTGAATTTACATTTAAAATTCACTCTCTATTCCCAGAATTATGTCAGGCATATGGTAACAGTTGTTTAATGTGCCAGTAAACTAGGGTGTTTGTATTTAGTATCAACAAATTACAGACATGCACATGAACATATGAGAAAGATTCTCTTTAGATGGAGTCAGTTTTGCTTCATATGTTTAAGGTCCCTTTTTAAAAATAAGTTTCTTAAGACTTAGCAAAACAAAGGTGTGAGGAAACTCCTCACAAAGAAAATGATTAATTCAAACATAAATTGAGTGGCCGAGAATACCAAGTTATATAATCTCTCTTAAAAGGGTATAATGAAGGGCTTGCTTACACACGTAACAGGCTCTTTATGTCCGAAACAAACAGAAGTTTAGAGCACGGATCTTCAATTGCATTTATTTTCTTTTTTTATTTTTTGTTTTATTTTTTGAGACAGAGTCTCACTCTGTTGCCCCAGGACAGAGTGTCCTGGTGTCCTTGATCACAGCAACCTCAAACTCCTGGGCTCAACTGATCCTTCTTGCTTCAGCATCCCAAGTAGCTGGGACTACAGGCCCCCACCATAATGCCCAGCTAGTTTTTCTATTTTCTGTAGACATGGGGTCTTTGCTCAGGCTGGTCTGGAACTCCTGAGCTCAAGCAATCCACCGGCCTCTGCCTCCCAAAGTGTTAGGATTACTGGCGTGGGCCACTGCACCCCACCCACTGCATTTATTTTCAATCACAAAACCACCACAGGCTTCAGCACAACTTATAATAATGGGCAACCTCTGTCCAAGAGGGACTTTAAGATCGGTATACCCGCCAAGCTAAGAGCCAGGTGCATGTATTAGCAGACTGAGGGGCTTTGTGTAGTGCTTGACTCAAATGATTGCTACAAATCACCCAAAATTCATATGCAAAAATGAGTGCAGGAATTTTATTAGGAATAAAAAAAAAGTCTAGTGAGAATTTATAGTCCTTCTTTAAGGTTTCTCAAATTTTGCTTCTATTTTACAAGGGACATGAACTTGAGACCCATGACCACCATGGTTGTGGGTTTTTAGTACAGAGGTCAGCTTTTCATTCACTTTGTCACTGGTATGATCAAAGAAAATCTGTTAGGGCATTTTTTTTCTCATCCCTGAGATAAAAAACAATAGGCTGGAGTTTTTTCCTTTTAAATACTTTGAAAGGTACCCCCGAGGGACGCGATCCTCGTCTGTTCAGAGGCATTATCGGGAGCACGTTCTGACGGTGCTATTTATATTAGTTCTGTGGAGCAAAGCTTTATATATAGCTGCGAAGCCACCCCCACAGTGCCACAGGAAACTGGAGTCACGGTGGGGGCAGCTGATCCAAATAATCTTTTTTTTTTTTTTTTTTTTGGTTTCTCATTTTAAAAGCCCCTTTATAAAACCCACAAGCTTTTGCCAAGCTCCTCAAATAGTCTTTTAGCCACCACATGAGTTGAGCGTCTGCCCCGGTGCCCTGCCTGATCACTCAGGCAGCTGCGTGGGTGGCTTCAAGTTGCACTGGAGGCTTTTATGTGGTTTGGGGGGCTGATGGGCTATTTCTACCGCCTTGTCCTTGTGGTAGCATCTCAAATTTGACTGGCTGTGATGAACACATCGTTAGTCATTTCAGAAAAATATTTGGCAAAAATTCCTTGTGATGTAAATACAAATTTGTCTTCTTTTCCCAGCATGGAAAATTTTCAGCCCCACAGAACTATAAAGGGCTTGAAAGAATTAGATTGTGTCTCATTTTTTTTTATGAATAAGAAGCCAACAAAAACATCCTTATCCTTGCTATATTCAAATCCCTAAAGTTCTTTCGAATTCGAATACAGAAGTAAAGAGAAAAGAAATTTTATCTGCATCTGCCATGTCACTTGACCATGACTAAGTAAATGGTTTGCCCCAGAACACAGTAGATAAGTCAATCCTGGTCACCAAATACTCACTGAGCACAGCTAGGGCTAGGCACAATGCTAGGTAATCTGACTATAAAAATGAATAAGACGTGTTGCATTCTCTGGAAGGCAGAAACTTAGAATGAAGAGCGCAAAAATTGTATGGGGAAGTCACCACCAAGAAAGGGAATCTGAAGGAAAAGGACTGAGGAAGGGGAACCATGAGAACACAGTGCCAGCCTGATAGTGAGTTTCAGGGTACAGACTGCGCACTGGAGCATAACCGGCTCGGCTGGGGGCTGCCCCGAGAGCAGCCTGACTCCTGCTACCATTGCCCTACTCAGTCATTAGCCAGGTTCTCTCCAGGAAGAGTTTGAATGCTGAATCTTGAAGAAGCCAACAGTTGGAGGCTGCTAGGTAACTACCCTCTTCCTTTTGGTCAGCAAGTCTTTCCTCTGTGATATTTGGAAATACCTCTGCAAGGACTCCAGTGGACCTTATTTCCTGAGGGAACCTCAGAGGGAGGTCAGTGTGACAAAATAGAGGCCCTGCCTCTGCAGTCGGTCTCCAGGCCACAACTGGAACTCATTGTCTTTCTCCTCGGCTCTCCCAGCCAGATTCCTTTCATTCTCAGCACCACATGTTGGCTGTTTTCTGCTGAGTCTGACTCCCTAACTATAAGCTTCTCTGGCCAACCCTGCTGTGTGTTTCCACTCATGTGGGCAGAGAGTACCAAGAGGCCCTCAAATTGGATCACCTGAGTGCCACACAGCATCTTCCCGGCCTCTTTGTGTGCCAGGACATCTTCTTCCTCAGGCTGTTTTGGGACAATTCTGAAAGATGGTGATTCTTCCTGCTTGCTTGCAGATCTCTGCAAAGAAAGGTCCCAAAATGTTTAGGGAACACCTGTGGCCTGTAATTCAAGGAGACCCTTCCTGTGGACTGTAATTCAAGGAGACCCTTCCTATGGCCCTGGCTGAAAGCTTGTCCCTTTGGAAAAGAAGGCTTCTCATCCTACAGAGCCCAGACAGGAGTCTGCAGAGCGCCCTAGAACAGCATTGGTGGTGAAAGTAAGTGGGGCCAATTTGATTTTTCTCCCCTGCTCCCAGACCCCTGTACTCTCCCTCCTGGGAACACTGAGAAAGAAAGGTGTCAGACTCAATGGGTGTACAGCTTCCTGAAGGATGGTGCGTCATCTCACAGGGCGTTATTTTTGAGCAAATGCTTTTGCTGCCCCGTCAGCACGTTCCTCAGTACTTCAATAGACTGGCTGCTTTGGGAGAACGGGGGTGAAGTAGTATATAATATGACTAGGAAAGCTCAGTCATGAGCTCACTGTTTTTGCTCCTCTATTGCAGTTAGTGTGGGTTCTCTGGTTGGATGTTACATTGTGTGGAATTCTATGTCTGTAGATTAGACATCCCGTAAATTCCAGATGCTGGTGCTTTCCTGTGGTCAGTAAAGGCAAGTCCATACCTGGAATGAGTATCTATTTCTGTGAAAAGAAATTGCTGGCATTTCTAACACAGAAGAATCCCAATAAGCTCAGCTTGCTAACAAGTGGCCAGGTGGTCTTTGTGAGGAGCACTGCCACGCCAGGGTGCTAGCACTGGTCTCCAGTGTTGGCAGGTTGGACACTGGAAATAGCTAGACTGGCCTTGGTGAGCAGCAGTCTGTGCCACTGGGCCATGCGTAATCTCCAGCTCGACTTCTGTGACCACCCTGCGTATGCATTCTCCCAGAGTTACAGCAGACGCTGAGAAAGGCAGGCTAACATAAATCAGCCAACTCGTTCTGTTTACATGGTTACTTACATATTTCACATGTAATTCTGTATGTTTATTCCATTCTTCTACCCTAGAATACCTTGCTTTGAAGAATAAGACCTAGGCTTTCAATCTTTTTCCTTCCAGGTCCCCAGCTAGCTAACCCAGACATTTTCTATAGCTCATGAGTCCATATACTTCCCATCTCAGGTTCTTCCAACTTTCATACAAAGTGAATGTGACCAGGTGCACCATCAAATACTCTGCCCATTGAGAAGATTTTCCCTTTGTGGCTCTTTCAAGGTCCCCCCTGAGTAGAAATGTAATGCAGCTGCTGTGTAATTTTTGTCTTGTGCATGCTAAATCAACCCATCTGTACATTAACCTTCTCTTAATGGGACAATTTCCTTCTCTTTCATTTGATCAAACAGGGCTCCCTCTTCCTCTCCTATTACAAGCACAGGTGTGTGCCTGGGAGGATGCTGGGGAAGCTGTGATGGCCAGTATGGAGCCTGGGTTCCCTGCCCATGCAGCTTGCTGTGCCTTCCGCTCCTGCTGTTGCTCAATTCCGTAAGAATTTCCTTCTTATGAAGTGTTGCTGCTGGGCCCCATGGCTTTACAATTCAGCAGGCTGAACATGACCCCATTCACATAACATAGTTTGGGGTGCATGATCACTTTGGAGTCCAAGTCTTCCAGGTCTCAACCATGGCTCACTAGTACTCCAAGCACTGGCTTTCAACAGTGTGTCATTATAATCTAGTTTCAGAGCCCTAGAGTCTGCACTGAGATTCTCCCACTGGGACTTGTCATAAACTCTGCCTATTTTTTTTTTTTTTTTTTTTTTGAGACAGAGTCTCACTATATCACTCTTGGTAGAGTGCCATGGTGTCACAGCTCATAGTAACCTCAAACTCTCGGTTTTAAGCAATTCTCTTGCCACAGCCTCCTAGTAGTTGGGACTTCAGGCACCTGCCACAATGCCTGGCTATGTTTTTGTTGTTGTTGTCATTGTTGTTAGCAGGCCCTGGCCAGCTTCGAGCCCACCAGCCCTGGTGCATGTGGCCAGCGACCTAACCACTGAGCTATAGGTGCCAAGCTTTTTGAAATCACTGGTATCTTTAGTCCCAGTGAGGTCTGCCAGATTATATGGCCCAAGTGGCAGAACACTCCATTCTAGACCTGCTACAGAGCTCTCTCTTGCTCTTGGTCCTATTCAAATCTGGCAGCCTTCTGTGTCACTGAGTTTATAGACTGAAGTAGAATTCCTGTGTATGGAATATGGTGTTTCTGGAACCCAAAGAAGCCTACCAAGTATTACACTTTGTTCTCTGTGGTAGGAAATATTAGATGCAGCAATTTAGTTTGGCGGGATATCAGAGCATGTCCATAACCATGGGATCACCTATATACTTCACTGAATTGGCAGGTTCCTCAACCTTCATCAAGTTTATTTCCATCCTCTGGAGCAAAGATGCTTTACCAAAGCCTCTGCTGTACCAGTCCCTCTTGTTTGCTCTGCTCTATCAACATGATGTCATTGATACAAAGGATAGATGTGATGTTCTCTAAGATGTCTAAATGTTCTACATGACTTCATTGTGTATTATGACCAAGGATGAGAGTGTCTACATGGTCTTGGAGTAAAAATGTACATTCATGTCCTTTCCATGTGAATGCAACATGCTTCTGACCTTCTTTCCTGAATGGGATATATAAGCATAAATTTACTAATCAAAGGAGTTTATAACCTGTTCCTAAAGCCATATTAACCTACTTGAGTAAAGAGACACCACAGTTAGCTCACAGCTACAACTGGGGCTCTTACTTGGTGAAGCTTTTAGTAGTATATGGTTATTTTCTAGAATCCATCCAGTTTCTGCAGGGATCAGACTGGCAAATTAAATGGAGATAGGATATGAGTCACCATTCTTGAATGCTTTAGGTCTTTAATAGTAGCACTAATCTCTTTTGACTGGAGGGAGGTGGGCATGGCATATCAGAAGCTTCCACTTGCCCCTATACCAGTGGTCTTATTCTATATCCAGGGACTCACCCAGGGCTCCAACTTCCAGGGACATCAATCCCAACAATATATTCAGAGACAAGAAGAATAAGTGAGACTCTGGTCAAAATTCTATGTGTTAACTTCCTTCACATTCCCCAACTCTATCAGGTAGGCTGTGATGATGTTTCAGGTGTCTGGGAATCAATGTAAACTTAGATTCTATATCCACCACACCTCACAAAGTCTGTTTATTTTCATTTCCACAGTGTATGCTCTTGAGTATATGGCTATAGGTTGCTTTGGAGAATGACTAAGGGACTCTTTACAGTATATATGTGTCACAGTTTTGCAGGATCTTTCTTAGGACTCAGACACTTCTTTAGTCAATGGATTCTGGATCTGAAAATTGGCTCAGGCATAGGAACTGAACAAGGGATAATGAATTTCTGTTTGGACAACTCAGCCTCAACTTCCTGCTTCTCCATTCTTGCTTTATTCTTACTACAAATGTTAAATAGCACTCTCATTGGCTGCCTGTTTTTCCATAGGGACACCTCCCTAACTCCCTATGGGTCAAAGCACATTGGCTGCCACTCTGCCTGGCTCCTAGTGATTAAGTGCCAATGCATGGCCTCTATGTTATTAAAAGACCAGCTCTGGGAATGTTTCCTGTACCACCAGGTCTAGCCTCTGGTGTCTCATACTGGTGTGAGAGAGGGATCTCTCTCAACCTGGCACGAGGAGGGAGCATTGACCTGAGTGGAAAGGTGGCAAATGAAGCAGAGGGACACACATGCAACAAGAGATAGGATGGCATCGGGAGGACTGATGCAGCTGATGACTGCAGCCAGGACCTGAACCATGGAAACAATTTTATTTATACAGTGTCTTAAGATTGGGTAAATCTTAACACATGGGGTAGGGATCATCCTTATAGAGGAAAAACTGTGTGCTTTCTGATAACAAGGAAAGTATGCATGGGCTGTGTGACTTCTGGCAGGTGGAAAGAATGTTGTTAAGGAGAAGCAACTGGTGGTCATTCCTTGATTGCCACTCCAGGCTGTGAGGGCCCTGCCACCCACAGCCTGCTCCCCACCCTCCAGAAGATTACTAAAATTATCACTGAACATTTTAGTGACACTGGTATTTCTCTCACCAGCACATTCCTGATTGTGACATCAAAGGCTTGGCCATAAAAAATCATAGCCTCTTTCTCTTTGGCCTGCCAGACTCTCAGATGCCATATTGTGAGGAAGCCCAAACTAGCCCTGGAGAAGAGAACAACTAGAGAGGCCATACATAGATGTTCTGTCTGAAAAAAATCAGCTCACTCAGCAGCCAGTATCAACGGTTAGACATGTGAGTGAAGGTGTCTCCAGACAGTTACAGCCTCCAGCTGTTAAGTGCCCTGCAGCCACTAAGGTCCTTTTGGCTGAGGCCCCAGACATCTTGAAGTAGAGACAAACCATCTCCATGCTTTCCTGTCTTAATTCCCAACCCATGCAGTCGATGAGCAAAATAGAATTTCCATTTGATGCCACTATGTTTTGCCATGCTCATTTTGCAGCAATAATAAACACAGCAAAAACCAAACTGACAAATATAAAATATGTTCTTCTCCAGCAGCAGTAACTAACCAGAGAATATAGTGTAAAATAAAATATTCAGAATAGCAATGAACACTACAAGGAAACTAGGAATCAGCTTGACAAAGAATGCATAAGAACTTTATAGAAAAAAGTCAAACTCTATTAAAGAATGTAAACATCAGATCCAAATGAATCTGATTTAAAAAGCAAAAATAATGTATAAAATGTCAATGAATCAGACCATATAAAATTAAAGATTTCTTTTCAGAGTATATATGACAAAGTTAACTGATGATATGCTGACAGAAAATATTTGTGAAGTCTAAAATTAACAAGGATTTAATATCTAGATGCTGCAGCAATTTTTATAAATTAGCAGTAAAAAAATGGGAGATATAATAGAATGTGATTAAAAGAGATACACTGGCAGCCTAAATGAGTAACAACTTTATGGAGAAATATTAAAACTCTCTAATAAGGGATGGGGGGGGAGAAGCAAATTAAAATCAATGCCACTGTGCTTTATACCCAAATGCCAAAAATTAGGAGGGTAGATAATATCAAACACTGATGAGAATATTAGAGCATGAGGCCTCATTCAATCAGTGATGAGGGAGTTGAGTGTGACAGCCATGTTGGCAAGGACTTGCAGTATTTTGAAAAATTATATATGTATATTTTCTATAAACTGATGATCACACTCTCGGGTATAATTCCTCTTTCTCCCTAAAACAATTGCACAGGAACGTGAGGAGATGAATCAATCAGGGTCCAGACAGGAAAATAAAAATCTTTCCAGGTATTTCAAAAGGTGGCGGAAAGATAAAAGCGGTCAGAGTACACACTGGGGGAACTGTGGATAGCATCTTCCACCTCTAGAACCAGGGGATCAAAAAGGAAGAGGTGGTGTGGTCCCAATATTGGGGCATTGAGGAGAGGACCTTGAGACTGGTGCAAGACCAGCCTACGGACCTGAAAGGGCACATAGGTGGTTCTCAGAATGCTGCAGGGCACTGCTCATCTTCTGTTGCCACCTTGAGAAGGTGTAATGGTGCTGATGGTAATGCTCTCAAAGGAGTGCTGGGCTGAGCCCTAGAAGCTTGCTATAGATGGGAGAATGACTGTAGAAGCAGGAAGAGAGGCTCATCCTCCTGCCCTTGTCTTGTGATCTCCTGCCAATACCTTCTATTGGAAGAACATAACTAGAAGTGAGCTGGCAAGGGAGTCTGGGAAATGCAGTTTGCATAACCCCACCTTCAGGAGAGGTGGCTAGAGTCTGTCTGCAAGGCAATAAATAAAAGGTCTACATCCAAGTTTTGTCTGTGGTAGCTGGACATCATAGCCAAACTCAGTGTCCATTGCTAGGAGAATAATGAATAAAATGTGAATGCATAGTATGAAAGGCTATGTAGCCATGAGAAGCAAATTTTTTTTTTTGAGGGAGAGTCTCAAGCTTTCACCTCACCCTAATAGAGTGCCATGGTGTCATAGCTCACAGCAACCTCCAATTCTTGGGCTCAAGTAATCCTTTTGCCTCAGTTTTTCTATTTTTAGTAGAGGCAGAGTCTTGCTTTTGCTCAGGCTGGTCTTGAACTTGTGAGCTCAAGCAATCCACTTGCCTCCACCTCCCAGAGTGCTAGGATTATAGGCATGAGCTACCGCACCCAGCTGAGAAGCAGACAATTTTAGATGACTCTTGAACAATGCGGTTTTGCATTGCACAGGTCCACTTCACGTGGATCTTTTCAATAAACATATTGGAAAATATTCTGGAGATGTGACAATTTGTAAAAACTTGCAGATAAATTAAATAGCCTAAAAATTTCAAAAAAGTTGGACATGTCATGAATGCATGAAATATATATAGACACTAGTCTATTCTATTATTTACTATAGTAAAATATACACAAATCTATTATGAAGGTTAAATGTATCAAAAGTCACACACACAAAGACTTATACACTGCACATGGCACCATTCACAGCCAAGAGCAATGTAAATAAACCTAAAGGTAAAGTATTAAATCACAACTGCATAATTAACTATGGTACACACTACTGTAATAATTTTGTTGCTAGACCAGGCGTGGTGGCTCATGCCCTTAATCCTAGCACTCTGGGAGGCTGTGATAGGTGAATGCCTTGATCTCAGAGGTTTGAGACCAGCCTGAGTCAGAGTGAGATCCTGTCTCTACAAAAAAAAAAAAAAAAAAAAAAAAAGCCAGGCATTGTGGCAGGTGCCTATAGTCCCAGCTAAATTGGAGGCTGAAACAAGAGAATTGCTTCAGCCCAAGAGTTGTAGGTTTCTGTGAGCTATGATGCCACAGCACTCTACTGAGGGCCACAAAGTGAGACTCTGTCTCAATAATAGTAATAATAATAACAATAATAATTGTTATATTATTATTATTTTGGTGCCTTCTCCTGTTTCTATTGCTCGAATTTTGGGTGAGCTCAAATGTGGTACCTTAAAATGCCTGTGACACTCATTATCGCTGCATGAGCAGTTCATCTCTCCAATAAATTGCATATGGACATAAAAAGTGATGTCCTATGGTTCTTGTGTATTTTTCATCTCATTTAGTGCAATCCTGTGGTCCCTGGAGAATACCAGTGTACCCGTATGAAGTGCCACAGCCCATGCCGGAGGTGCTCCTGAAAAGCAGAGACAAGTCCTGACGTGACAAAGTTGAATTGCTTGATATGTACTGTAAACCAAGGTCTGCAGCTGTAGCTGCCTGCCATTTCAAGATAAATAAATCTAGAATAAGGACCATTGTAAAAAAAAAAAAGAAAAAAAGAAAAAAAAGAAAAGGAAGTTTGTGAAGTTGTCACTACAACTACACGAGCAGGCACAAAAATCCCAAGAATCCTTGGGATTTTTGTGAAATACCTTTTTCTCTTTACTGAAAGTGCAGCTTTTACGTGAGTGCAAGATTTTTATTTTTTATTTTTATTTATTATTATTTTTTTTTGTGAGTGCAAGATTGTTACAAGAAACACATACCTAGAGACTCTAATAATTCCAAACAAAGAGAAGTCATTCTATGTAGGACAACTGAAAACAAAAGAAAGGTGAAGATTCTAAAGCTAGGAATTTAATGCCAGCAAAGGATGGCTTGATAATTTGAGAAAGAGGTTTGGCTTTAAAAATGTCAAGATAATAGGAGAAGCAGCTTCTGTCAGCCAAGAGGCATCTTAGCCTTCTAAGCTTTCTAGATCTGTGGTTTGGTGGTTGAAATTAACTTAGGAAAATCTTCTCCCATTCTGATGGCTGTCTGCTTGCCTTACTTACTGTGGTCTTGGCTGTGCAGAAGCTCTTTAGTTTGATACACCTTCCTTTTCAATTGGAGTGCCTTTGATATCTTCCTCTTGACTAATTGTTCTTTCACTTATTGGTGTCTCCAGATTACATGTATCCAAAACATCCAGTCATTATACCCTTTTTTGGTATGTTAGTCTCTTAAATCAAGCACAAAACAAAAATAGTACTAGGCTTTATGACTGTCCAAGTATTTGCCTTAACCAGACATCTTTATTTCTTCATCAAGCTTTGAGTGCCTGTCTAGTGTCCTTTCTTTTCAACCAGAAGGACTTCTTCCATTATAGGGTAGGGCTGCTGGTGCTTACCTTTTGGATATCTGATAAATGTCTTAATTTCTTCCTCATTTTTGAAACACAGTTTCTTGGATATTGGACTCTTGGTTGATAGACCATTTTTTCCCCATGACTTTGAATATTTCAGCCTACTGATATCTGGACTCCAAGGTTTTTGATGACAAATCTTATGACACTCATGTGGGAAAATAATGAGAATCATCTTTCTAGCAGCTCAGTAGCTGTTAATAAGGGAGATTATTGGGTATCACACTCCCCCTGAAAATTTCTGTACAGTATCGTGATGGCAGCTATTTGTAGCATCCTTCCAACACTCATTCAAATTTAAAGAAAAAGAACTTGAATACTTCCCAGAGAGACATGATGAGTTCTCTAAAAAGGTAAAGTTATTATAGATTTTCAAACTATAAGTGAGAGGGCTATGGAAACGTTGTCCAAGTTTTAATTTCAAATAAACCAAATATCAATTTCTAGAACCCATGTAAACAAGAGGCACTTGCTTCTCTTTCAAGAGGAAAATGCTTTTGTGCCCATATAAGGTAAAAAAAAAAAAAAAAACCACCCTGTGTTATCTCCAGCCCCGATTGGTCCATTTCTCTGTGCCTCTGACCTCATAGAGAGCCACTGAGGCAAAAACTTATATAAGCCCCTGTCTGGGCCTGGGTCTTTGGTCGTTACAGCCCAAGAAGCTTCTTTTGGTGACCTGTGGACTTGACCTCAGATAGCGTGTTTCCATGTTTCCTTGATTGTAGTTCTTGCAGTTATCCCAGTGAGTAGTTTAGCATAGTGTAGATAGTATTCTTAGCATAGTGTTATTTGTTTTGTTAGCATAAGTTCACATATTTTATTTTTATCCTAGTTAGCTTTGATTAGTAGTGTTAACCTATTTAGTGCCCCAGTTAGTATAGTTTGTTAGTGTTCTTAGCATAGTGAGTATTAGGTGTTGTTGTTGTTGATTATTTATTTAGTATAGCTTATTTAGCATAGCAGTAGAGTAGTCAGGCTCTCCATGGAGCCTGGGGTGGCCTCCGTGTCTCTGGACAAGGAGGTCCTCCAGGACTACGAGTTCTTAAAGACCATTGGCCAGGGCAGCTTCGCTGTGGTGAAGCTGACCCGGCACCGTGGAACTGGCACTCAGGTGGCGGTGAAGATCATCAACAAATGCCGTCTTGCTGGCCTCATGCCTCTGTCTGCAGAGCCTGACATCATGAAGAGACTACACCATCCCAACATCATCAAGCTGCTGGAGATCATAGAGGGTAAGGAAAGTATGTACCTAATAATGGAACTTGCAGGTGGCGGTGACCTGGGTGAGAGAATAGACAAACATGGCCAGCTGGAGGAGGGGGAGGCCCGAGCCATATTCATACAGCTATTGAAAGCCATGGAGTACCTTCACCAAAGGGGCATCGTGCACAGGGACCTGAAGCTTGACAACATTTTATTCGATTCACAAAACAATGTGAAGTTGGCCAACTTTGGCATGGCCGCAACCTTCAGCAAAGGTAAGATGTTCACAAACTTCTGTGGGTCCCGCCCTTATTTGGCCCCTGAACTTTTCGTGTGTAAGAAGTACAAGGGACCAGAGGCAGAAATCTGGAGCCTGGGGGTCATCCTCTATGTAATGGCATCTGGGACCTTCCCATTTATCGGATGGAACCACAATGAAGTAACAGCCTCCATCTTAAGAGGCACCTTTGCAACACCTGCTTTCATTAGCCCCCAGTTAAAAGCCTTTCTCCAAAGGATCCTCACCACTGACCCCAGCAAGAGGCCCACTGTCAGCCAGATGTTGGAAGACCCCTGGATCCAGGCTGGACAAGAGAGCCAGAGGCCACCCAGGGCAGCGACAGACATCCCACCAGCGACCACCACCTCACCCGTGTCTGCCATCCCACCAGAGGCCGCTGGGCCACCAGAGACAGCCACTCCACCAATTCCCAGTCCCAGTTGTGGCCCCCAGCCTGGCCCCGTGTCCTCTCCCTCCAGCACCAGCTGCCTTAGCGGAGGCCTTAGAGGAGACACAGGAGCTGAGGGCAGTCCCAGAGGAGACCACTTTCTCCTGGCTGGGCAGGTAGTGGAGCACAATACCACTGAAGCAGGCCGGGGACGTCAGAGATGCACTAGGAGGATTGTGAATTTCTTTCCCAAAGTGGTCTGCCTCCCACTGACCCAGAAAATCTGCCAACGGAACAAGGTGGTGCCTGTGACCAGCCAGGAGACTTGAGGCCGAGACCAGGAGGTGAGAGTGGGGCAGCCAAGCCAAACTTCCTCCTTTTATTGGATTTGCAATAAAGAAATTGAAAAAGTATCCAATGTACACACCCCTATTATGAGACTAATCTAAACCTTTTATATGAAGACAGTATTTTTTAGGATTAAAATATTACCCAATAGATTCACACACTCTCTACAAGAATTCTGATGATTTTTTTTGCATAAATGTAAAAAAAATCCTAAAATTCACATGGAAACTCAAGATACTCACTCTGGAAGTTAGAGAACTCATATTATTTGGTTTCAAAGTTCAATACAAAGCTACAGTGATCAAAACATTGTGACTTTTGGCATGAAAACAGACGTAAACATCAACAGAATAGCACACAAAGTCCATGAATAAACCCTCACAGAAATTATTAAATGGGTGAAAAGGTACTGTTCTGGGCTAGATTATGTCCCCCCCCAAATTCATAAGTTGAAATCTTATCTCTCAGTAACTCATATTGTGACTGTTTTGGAAGTTAAAACCTTTAACGAAATAATTACATTAAAATGAGGTCTTATTCCATGGTGTACATATACCACAGTTTATTGATCCATTCGTGGATTGATGGGCTCTTGGGGAATACTATGCAGCCCTAAAGAAAAATGAAGATTTTACCTCCTTCGTGTTCACATGGATGGAACTGGAAAATGTTCTTCTTAGCAAAGTATCACAGAAATGGAAGGAAAAGTATCCAATGTACACAGCCCTTCTATGAAACTAATATATACTTTGCATATGGAAGAAACAACTTAATTCTAGGCCAAAAATATGGGGAGGGGAAAGGGAGGGGGGAAGGGTGGCTGGGTGGTGGGAGGGTAACCGGAAAGATCACCTATATCTAATGTCTAACAAGGGTACAAGTGAACCTTTCTAGAACTAGGATGTTAAGGTTTTGACACAATGACCGTGCAAATAACATGAAATTTATGTGAACCAGCTTGATGAAAGTATGTCAAAATGTGTGTGAAGACACTACACTGTACCCCATGTTTGCATTAATGTACACACCTATCATTTAATAAAATAATAATATAAAAAAAGAGGCATAGATTGGCTTATTGGATTAAAAACACACAAGCCATCTATTTGCTTTCTGTAGGAAACACACCTTACATCGAAAGACAAATTAAAACTCAGGGTTAAGGGTTGGAAATCAATTTTTCAGGCAAATGTAAGTCACAAGAAAAAAAGGGGTTGCAATCTTATTTTCAGACACATGTGGGTTTAAAGCAACTAAAGTTACAAGGGATAATGATGGGCACTTCATATTGTTCAAGGGAAAAATACAACAAGAAGACATTTCAATTCTAAATATTTATGCACCTAATTTAAATGCTCCCAGATTCTTGAAACAGACTTTACTTAGTCTGAGTAACATGATATCTTATAACACCATAATAACAGGGGACTTTAACTCCCCTCTCTCAGAGATGGACAGATCTTCTTCTAAACAGAAATTAAACAAAGATATTAGAGACTTAAATGAAACAACATCTGTGCTTGATAGACATATATAGAACACTCCATCCCAAAGATAAAGAATATACATTCTTCTCATCATCCCATGGAACATTCTCTAAAATTGATCATATCCTTGGACATAAAGCAAACCTCAATAGAATCAAAAGAATTGAAAGTCTACCTTGCATCTTTTCAGATCATAAGGCACTAAAATTGGAACTCAACTTCTGCAATTACGCTCAACGTCACACAAAGGCATGGAAGTTAAACAACCTTATGCTGAATGATAGCTGGGTGCAGGAAGAAATTAAAAAGGAAATTATTAACTTCCTTGATCATATCAACAATGAAAACACAAGCTACCAGAACCTATGGGATACAGCAAAAGAAGTCCTGAGAGGAAAATTTAGTGCTTTAGAAGCCTACATTCAAAAATCAGAAAGTGAGCATATAAACAAACTCACAGACCATTTGATGGAATTGGAAAAAGAAGAACCATCTAAGCCTAAACCTAGCAGAAGAAAAGAAATATCCAAAATTAAATCAGAGATTAATGAAATTGAAAACAAAAGAATCATTCTGAAAATTAATGAAACAAGGAGTTGGTTTTTTGAAAAAAATAATAAAATAGATAAACCTTTGGCCAGACTAACTAGAAATAAAAAAGTAAAATCTCTAGTAACCTCAATCAGAAATGTTAAAGGGAAATAACAACTGATGCCACAGAGATACAAGAGATCATTTATGAATATTACCAGAAACTTTATGCCCAGAAATTTGACAATGTGAAGGAAATGGATCAATATTTGGAATCATACCCTCTCCCTAAACTTAGCCCAGATGTAACAGATCTCCTGAACAGACCAATTTCAAGCACTGAGATTAAAGAAACAATACAAAAAAATCTTCCAACAACAACAACAACAACAAAAATGCTCCGGTCCAGACAGCTTCACGCCTGAATTCTATCAAACCTTCAAGGAAGAGCTTACTCCTATAATGCAGAAATTAGTCCAAAAGATTGAAGAGGAAGGAATCTTCCCCAACACGTTCTATGAAGCAAACGTCACCTTGATTCCAAAACCAGGTAAAGACCCTACTAAACAGGAGAATTTTAGACCAATTTCAATCATGAATACAGATGCAAAAATTCTCAATAAAATTTTAGCTAATAGATTACAGCTTATCATCAAAAAAGTTATACATCAAGATCAAGTAGGCTTCATCCCTGGGATGCAAGGCTGCTTTAATATATGCAAATCTATAAACGTTATCCACCATATCAACAGAAGTAAAACCAAAGACTACATGATCATTTCAATAGATGCTGAAAAATCATTTGACAGAATTCAGCACCCTTTTCTAATTAGAACATTGAGGAGTATAGGTATAGGTAGTACATTTCTTAAATTGATCGAAGCTATTTATGACAAACCCACAGCGAGTATTTTACTGAATGGAGTAAAACTGAAAGCTTTTCCTCTTAGAACTGGAACCAGACATGGTTGTTCTCTGTCACCATTACTATTTAATATTGTGCTGGAAGTTTTAGCCAATACAGTTAAATAAGACAAGAAAATAAAGGGTATCCAAATGGGAGCAAACGAGGTTAAACTCCCTTTTTGCTGATGATATGATCTTATACCTGGAGAACCCCAAAGAGTCAATCACTAGACTCTTGGAAGTCATCAAAAAATACAGTAATATTGCAGGATATAAAATCAATGTCCACAAGTCACTCACCTTTGTATACTCCAAGAATATCCAAGAGGAGAGGTTCATTAAGGATACAACTCCCTTCACCATAGTCTCAAAGAAAATGAAATACTTAGGAATATACCTTACAAAAGAGGTGAAGGATCTCTATAAAGAAAATTATGGACCCCTAAGAAAGGAAATAGCAGAGGACATCAATAAATGGAGAAATATACCATGTTCATGGCTTGGAAGAATCAACATTGTTAAAATGTCTATACATCCCAGAATAATTTGCCGATTCAATGCCATCCCTATTAAAATACCAACATCTTACTTTCAAGATTTGGAAAAAATGATTCTATGTTTCATATGGAATCAGAAAAAAAAAACGTATAGCTAAGGCAGTCCTTAGTAACAAAAACAAAGCCTGGGGTATTACTTTACCAGATTTTAGGCTATACTACAAGGCCAGAGTGGTCAAGACAATATGGTACTGGGACAAAAATAGAGACACAGATATTTGGAATTGAATAGAAAACCTGCAAATTAAACCAACAACTTACAGCCACCTGATCTTTGATAAACCAAACAAGAGCATTCACTGGGGGAAAGACTCCCTATTTAATAAATGGTGCTGGGAGAATTGGATAGCTGCATGTAAAAGACTGAAACTGGACCCGCACCTTTCTCCACTCACAAAAATTGATTCAAGATGAATAAAAAACTTAAATCTAAGGCATGACACAATAAAAATCCTCAAAGAAAGAATTGGAAAAACACGGGAAGATATTGGCCTGGGGAAAGACTTTATGGGGAAGACTGACAAGGCAATAGCAACAGCAGCAATACTAAACAAATGGGATCTTATGAAACTGAAAAGTTTCTGTACAGCAAAGGAGACAATAACCAGAGCAAATAGACAACCTACTCAATGGGAAAGGATATTTGCATATTTTGAATCTGACAAAAGTCTAATAATCAGGATCTATGCAGAACTTCAATTAATCTATAAGAAAAAAATCAACAACCCCATATATCAATGGGGAAGAGAGATGAACAAAATCTTCCCTAAAGCCGATAGTCAAATGGCTACTAACTATATGAAAAAATGCTCTTTATCTCTAATTATTAGAGAAATGCAAATTAAAACCACCCTGAGATATCATCTAAACCCAGCGAGAATGGCCTATATCACAAAATCTCAAAATTATAGATGCTGGCGTGGATGTGGAGAGAAAGAAACACTCCTGCACTGCTGGGGGGACTGCAAACTAATACAATCTTTTTGGAAGGAAGTATGGAGAAACCTTAAAGAACTCAACCAAGACCTCCCATTTAATCCTGCAATCCCACTATTGGGCATCTATCCAGAGGGGGAAAAAAAAAAACTTTTACTGTAAAGACACTTGTACTAGGCTGTGTATCGCAGCCCAATTTACAATCGCTAAAATGTGGAAACAGCCTAAATGTCCTTCAACACAGGAATGGATTGGTAAGCTGTGGTATATGTACACTATGGAGTATTATTCAGCCATCAAAAAAATGAAGATTTTACAGCATTTGTAATAACCTGGATGGAAGTGGAACACATTATTCTTAGTGAAGCATCACAGGAATGAAGAAGTAAGAATCCTATGTATTCAACTTTGATATGAAGACAATTAATGACAATTAATGACATTGTGGGGCATGGGGGAAGGGGAGATCGGACTGAGAAGGAGAGAAGGGATGTGGGCAAAATTTTATATATATATATATGTATATATATATATATACATATATATATATACATATATATATTATGTTTATTTCTCATACAAACTGGATTTAATTTTGATTAACGTATATTACTTAAATATCAATTTTTAATCCAACATGACAATATGTTGTTTATCATATTGCATCCTTATTCGTCAGTGAAATATTTCACCTTCATAATAATATATTTTTCCTAATTTTACTATCAGGGGTATCCACACTAAGTAGAATGATTTTGAAGTATTTCTATTTCTACTGTCTATAAGACTTGGCGTGATCTGTTTTTTTTTTTTTAGAAATTATTTTTTTACTTTTATTTATATATATTAGTCATCTTTTTCTAGATTTTGGTAAAAACATAACAAGGAAAAAAATTGTTTGCTATTTGTATTTTGTCTTGTGTATTCTGTAACAAACAAGTAGTAAATGATTATGTATTTAGAAAAAGAAAAGAAAATAGTAACTAATTCTCATATAAATTCTATTTAAATTTGACCACAAAACATTACTTAAACACTAATTTTTAATTCAATATGTTACTATGTTGTTTATCATGTTACATCCTCATTTATAAGTGAAATATGTTTGTAATTTTCCTTTGCAATAATATTTTTTTTACAATTTTAATATCAGGTCTATCCAGATTAAATAGAAAGATTTTGAAGTATTTCTTTTTCTATTGTCTATAAGATTTGGTATGATCTGTTTTTTTATTTTTATTTATAAATATTAGTTGTCTATATTTTTTGAGACTTTGGAAAAAACAAGATAAGAAGAAGTTAACTGAGCAAAGTATTCTATAATAGACATACTTCTACCCGACAATGTGAATGTTACTTTCTTTGCATTATTACTATTATTATTGCTTAATAATTCATTGCAGCAATCGTCTGGTTTCTTTTCTGAATGTATTTATCATCTTTCATTCTTTATGAGGTTTTTATTCTCAGTCCTTATGTTAAATATTATTATTATCATTAAATTTAGCCTTTTAATTCTGTGAAGGCAAAAGTGAAAACCTAATATACATGTGTATATGTAAGAAACATAAATTTTAAAAAAAAGAAAAAATGAATATCCACATAGAAAGTGCTTCAATATAACTATTGCATTGGATGACAAAAGGCACTGTGCAAGGATAAAAAGATCCTAAGTGTTTCTACAAAGAAAAGAACCAAGCCACGCATAAGCGAATGCATAAGAATGGCCTTAAATGTCTAAAGAGAGGCTAAAGAAAATGAAGCACACTTAAAATTCCCAGGTATATTTTTTTAGACTAAAATTAATCAAACTCTTTAAGCACACTTAAAATTTCCAGGTACATCTTTTTAGACTAAAATTAATCAAACAATCTCTTTAAATCTCTTCAAATATATTTTTGATCATACAAGCCCTACATGAATAACTTTTGCTCACTTTTTCTCAATAATTTAAAGAAGCATGTAATCTACCAAAATGAGTGAGAAAATAATAAAAGAGAAATTCACATATCACAATGGAAACAAGATTGATTATTCTCAAACCACACCTATGTAACAAGTCTAATATAGGTTGGTTAAAAAGAAGTTCTCCAGAATGTCTCCAAGGTAGCAAAATAGAATTTCTGCAATAGGTACAAAAAGAGAGCCATTTATAATTTTATTGAGAATTTTGGGAAATCTACATAATTATCACATTTAGGAAAAAAATAAAAGTACAAAACCAAGGCAATTTTATCTTAGTTTATTATTTGGTTGACTAAGAAATAAAACATAATTCAAGTAATTTATATGATTATAAAGGAAAAATAGAAGAGGTGGAATGTAGCTCTAATGAGCTCTTAGGATGTTAAATTTGAAATTTGATGATGAGAATAACTTAAATAATAATTTGTACTTGAATAGGACTTCCTATTGCTCAAATCAACAGATTATGTTTACAGTAAACTAGTCAAGAAACTTCATGGACATAGTTTTTAGCAATATAGAGTAAAAGAATATACAAACTATTTCTATACAAGTAAACGAGGATGATTTTTACGGACATAATCCTGAGAAAATGGAGCAGATGCAAGAATATGCACTGTGTACTATCTACATGAACTTCAAAAAGAAGTAAAATCAACCCAGGTCATTCCATCTTTAGGATCATGATTTTCTTTGCCATGGTTAGTAACAGGGAGGAGGAATGATTCATAGGTGTTGACAGTGTTCTATTTCTTAATTTTTGTGGTGTTTATACTTATGTATTATCTTGGTAAAAATTAACTGTGCTATACACTTATGAATTGTACAGTATTCTCTGTATACTGTACTTTGTACTTTGAGAAAATTTCTATTTGAGATGAAATGAATATGAAATCATATAGTAGTAGGAGATATTTTTTAAACATTGAGAAAGAAGATTCAGGGTATGTGCATTATGCAGGCAACTGATGTATTTTTTTCCCCTAGTATCAGTCTTGTAATACAATTTGTACACATATTTATGATAAATAATGTATTCTGTGATGAAAATTTAAAAATTCAGGAGACAAAACAAACTAGAATTAATGTTTCAACATGAATATATCTTTTAAAAGACTATTCAAAATAGTTCTAAAATGAACTATGAATAAGAACAATGCACAAAATAATATAAGTTTATTATGGATACATATATTTGTAAAAAGTAGCATAAAGTGGCAAGCACCAATTCATGACTTACTCTATTTTTTGACCTGAAGGCAACACTCAAGAGGCTTTAACTTTTCTCTAATGTCTTATTTCTTTAAAAAGCTGAAGGAAATGTTAGTGTCCATTGGGGGTAGTTGGTGAGTAAGTATACTAATCATACCAGTTCATATTATATCATTCTGCTTAAAATTTATAATTGGATAGAATTTTTCTAAGATTCTAGTAATTGTGTCCCAACAAAATAAAAAGGAATATATATATGTTAGACAAATATTTTTAATATATATATATATATATATATATATCAAGCTTTAATACACTACTTCTTTAAATTTTATAAAATATAATATTTAAAAAGTAATAATGCAAAGAAGGACAAAAATTACGTACCATAGCAATACCAGCATCATAGTTATTATTGCATATCATGCCAGGAAATGTTGCTCCCACATATTTAGGATGGTTCCTGTAACTATATCATTATAGTATTGTCTTTTAACATAAAATTAGTCATGCAGAACAATTTAAAAGTTTATGAAATTAAATCTCACAAAATTAAAAAAGGACTTTTTAAACATACAAATTTCCAAAATAGATGATACCTTATAAATTACACAAATGCTCAAGTCTTAAAGTTGTAATTTATTTTAACACCAATATTTTTTTCTTGCCTAACTTGTAGATTTGATATGATTCTATTATATTACAATCAATTTGGTTTGGTCATTAAAAACTAAAAGAAAACAATTTTTAAGTTATAAGAAAAGCAACCTTACTAGTCTCAAAGCTAAAATTTAAATTAAGTATAGTATTATCAAAATATTACAAAATCATCTTAGTCAAAAAATAAACATGAAGTGTAATATCATATAATGGATAATTGTAATTGAATAGTGCTGATTTTTTACATCATTAAAAAGCTTATGGTTATATGTATTCTGTAGTAAAGTTAATATCATAAAAGATCATTAAATGAAGATTTTCCCACAATAACTGTACTCCAAAATATACTGATATTGATATAAAACTATTGCCATTGTTATTCTATTCCCAACTACATTATCTTCTCCATGTCAAAATCTGTATTTTAAAAACATTTCAAGGGGGTCTAAAAAGAGTTGGAAGTATATAATAAATGCATTAAATTACCAATTTAATAGCACTAATTGTGTATACCAAATATCTTTAGTAATGTATAATGTTGTGCTTACATTAGTAAGTATGCTATGTCATGGGGCTGTAGGATGAGGTAGTTCCGCTTCCATGCCAGAAATCTTTGTAATATATCTTCAGCTTCTCCCATGGTGGAAATTTGGTTTTTATCTGACCACAATTCCAAGGAGGATAGTATAACAATCAATTTGAACTGGGCAAACATCTAAAGGTAATATTTAGGTCATATTTTTCAGGTAATATAATGTTTTAATTGCTAAATAATTAAAATCGTAGATAAAATAAATAAAAGGTTCATATGAGTATTTTGAACATTAAATTAATAAACAATATTTAAGTGATTAACTTGACAAGATAGAATGAAAGTTAGATTAAAGTTGTTTTTTTTTTCTTAGACAGAGTCTTCTTTTGTCATCCTCAGTAGAGTGTCATAGCATCATAATTCAGAGCAACATTAAACTCTTGAGATCAAGCAACCCTCTTGCCTTATCCTCCTGAGAAGCTGGGTAATACAAGGTGCAGTTCACAATGCCTGGCTATTTTTAGAGACAGGGTCTTGCTCTTGCTCAGGCTGGTCTTGAGCTCCTGAGTTGACGAAATTCACCCATCTTGGCTTGCCAGAATGCTAAGATTACAGGTATGTGCCACTATGCCCAGCTTTAATCTACTTTTCATTTAATCAGAAATAGGAAACAGTAAAAACTTACAGTGTTGACAAGCCCAATAACCTGGACAATTTTCTGTGTAACAGCCATCATTTCAGATCCCATATAGTCATACTGAAATAAATAATTTTATGGTTTTTAAAAGATGCAAATAAAGGAATTTTCAGATATATATCTTTGTGAATATATCTTTGGGATACTAGGCAGAAAGCATATGGTTTCTCAAACAATTTAAAGCATACTTCTATGTGGATAAGATGACAATTTTTTATAATAAAAGAAACAACAAAAAGAAAAACACACACACACACAAGGGCACTCACAAAAATTCTCACATTAGGGTAGAGCACCTGTGGCTCAGTGGGTAGGGTGCCAGCCCCTTATACCAAGGTTGGTAGGTTCAAACCTGGCCCCAGACAAACAGCAACAAAAAAATAGCCAGGTATTGTGGTGGGCACCTGTAGTCCCAGCTACTCAGGAGGCTGAGGCAAGAGAATCGTCTAAGCCAGGGAATCGAAGGTTGCTGTGAGCTGTGATGCCACAGCATTCTACTGAAGGCAATAAAGTGAGACTCTTTCTAAAAAAAAAAATATATATATATATATTATATATCCTCACATTTATTTTAATGAAACTCTCAAGCATAGAAATCGAAATCATTAAGAAGTACTGAAATAACCATACACATATTTCTCTCTATTATAAAGGGGTTTCTTGAGCTATATACCACATAAGATAGAATTAAGCTCAAAAACTGTCTTTGGGACAGCTATAATACATTATGATTAAGTGGTAAAATCAACAGAATTATTTTTAATTATACTCATACATAACACACATACAAATTTATGCACTCAGTAAGAGAGCCAATGAGTATATAAGACAAATATTGATAGATATAAAAGGAGAAAAATGACACATACAATAATACCTGGAGACTTCAGTACTCACTTTTCAATACTAGATAAAACATGTAGACAGAAAGTTAACATAGAAACATTGAACTGGAATAACACCATACAGCAAAATAATACTTCTATGCTGGGTAAAATAGCTGATGACCTATAGAAGACAGAAACTGGACCCCCCACCTTTCACTATCAACAAAAAATGATTCTCACTGGATAAAAGATTTAAACTTAAGACATGAAACTAAAAATATTAGAAGAGAGTGTAGGGAAAATACTTGAAGAAATCAGCCTGGGAGAATACTTTATGACAAGGACCCCTGGGCAATTGAAGCAACACCAAAAATACATTACTGGGATCTGATCAAACCAAAAAGCTTTTGGACAGCCAAAAGCACAGTAAGTAAAGCAAATAGCCTTCAGATTGGGAGAAAATTTTTGCAGGTTATGTTTCTGACAAAGGTCTGTTAACTAGAATCCACAGAGAAGTCAAACTAATCAATAAGAAAAGAACAAATAACCACATTTCTATGTGGGCAAGAGACTTGAACAGAAGCTTCTCTGAATATGAAGGTGTATGAACATGAAAAAATGCTCATCATAGTTAGTCATCAGAGAAATGCAAATAAAACCACTTTGAGATATCATCTAACTCCAGTAATATTATCCCACATCACAAAATCCCCAAACTACAGATGTTGGTGTGGATGTGGAACACTACTTGTAGGAATGCCAGCTAATATGTTCCTTCTGGAAAGAAGTTTGGAGAACACGTAGGGAACTAAAAGTAGACCTGATGTTCGATCCAGCAATTCTTCTACTAGGTATATACTCAGATGATCAAAAGTCATTTTACAACAAAGACATGTGCACCAGAATGTTCATTGTAGCCCAATTCATAATTTCCAAAACATGGAAACAGCCCATGTACTCATTGACCCATGAATGGGTCAACAAATTGTGATATATTTACACCATAGAATACTATGCTGCCATAAAAATGGAAGCTTCACATCCTTTATGTTTACCTGGATGGAGCTGGAACATATTCTTTTTAGCAAAGTATCTCAAGAATGGAAAAAATATATATATCCAATGTCTTCAATACTACTATGAAATCAACATATAAGTACTTACACATTGTACGAATGGTAAAACATAACTGTGGTCCATCTAGAAAGTAGAAAGGAAAAGAAAAGAGGGGAAGGGTGGGGGAGGTGGGAGGAGGGAAGGTATCTGGGGGGACCTCACCTAATGTGCATGATGCAATGGTACATTTCACAACTTTTAAGAAAAGAATGTAATTGTGATGGATGTGCTAATCAGTTTAATGTAAGCATTTCACATTGTATATTAAATCAGTACACTGAACTCCATAAATGCATCAACATACACAGTTATAGCTTAATAAAAACATAAATAGCATATTAGATCATAAAGTTTTAACAAATTTAAGAAGATCAAAATCATACCAAATATTTCCTCCAGTCACATTGAGATAAAAGTAGAAATCAGTGGCACAAAGAAAATGGGAAAACATACAAATATGTGAAAAACAAAGGACATACCCTGAATGTCCATTCTATCAGAAAGCATCTAAAATGAACTTAGAAAGTATTTTTAGGTAAACTAAAATAAAAACACAATACGACAAAATTTATGGGATAGTCTAAGAAGGAATTTTGCAGAGATAAAGGATTCCATTACTGCAGGCAGAATGGGGATCAAAGACCCCGATTCTTGCCAAGGGAAAACACCCCTAGAAAAAAGGGGAAAATAATGAAGTAAGCTGATTGAGGCAGAACAAAGAAAAGTCAGTTCGTTTACCTTTAAACCCCAGCCATTGCTAAATTTCTTATCTGAGCAAGTTTCCTACTGGGGATACAGCTTACAAATATCTCTGCTGGGTCTGTAAGCACTCTTAAGAAAATAATGGCCATAGAAGATGCTGTGGCAAGGCCTAGCAAGATGCATTAACCAAACCATTTCTGGCCCAGTTAATAGTCAAAGCAAATACCCATTGTGGAGATTTATATTTGTGTGGGGCATAGATCAAGGGAAGCTCTAGCCCTGAAATATGAGTTGGAGGGCTTTATATCCCTTATTGCAGAGGCAGACCCTATATGGTACTGATGAGAGGAATATTCCCCTCTCCCACCTATTCTTCAGAGGAGACTGATACCAGTCTCAGTGGCATCAGTGGCATTTTATCCCACAATGGGATTAACACCCTCTAAGAATCTGTGTTTGTGTGTGTGTGTGTGTGAGAGAGAGAGAGAGAGAGAGAGACCTCAGACAGGAGGCTGCCCCCATGCACAGCTCAGGTTCCAGATTTCTCAGGACTGCTCCAATCCTCAAGGTTAATCATTACAGAAACAACAGGAGCTGATATGCTTGCTCAGAGAAACTGCTGGCGTCTCTGTTCCCTTCCTCAGCTTACCCTTTGGGCTAATGAATAAATAGGCTTCAGTGAAAGCTGAGTGGAAATTACACTCAGGGCCACTGTCAGAACCCCACAAATGGGTGGTGGCCCCCTGGGTTCCCACCTTTGAAAATTCTGTTCTGTGTGTCTCGTTTCTTTCTTTCTCATTGTTTATAACTTTATATTTCTTCAGCTGGTTGCCACCAGATCCACAGGTCTTCCTAAACCCTACCCCTGGAGTGGGACACATTACAGTGGAAGACAGATCTCAAATGAACAACCTTATCTATACCTTTTTAACTTTATACATCAAGAAAGCCAAAGCTAACAGAAGGATAAAAATGAAAATATCAGAAGAGAAACAAATCACATAGAAATTGAAAAACCTATAAAAAAAAGAAAACAATACTAAGAGAGATTTTAAAGCCACACAATGTTGACAAAACTTAGCTAGAAAGAAATGGAAGAAGCTAAAGACACAAATAAGTAAAAATCAGAAATAAAAGAGAAGACATCAAAATGGATACCATAGAAATAAAAAGAATCCTTGAGAAATATTTATTATCAACAATTATGTGGCAACATCTTTAATAATCTTGAAAAAAGTTAAGTTCTAGGAAACATACAACTTACCAAAACTGAGCCAAGAAGCAAATACAAATAAAAGCCTGAACATGCTAATTACAATTAAAGAAACTGAAACAGCAGTAGAACTAAAGACCACCACTCACCCCAAGAAAAAAGCCTTGCAACAAACCAAGCTTAGGAACAGATGATTTCATGGATAAATTTTGCCAAAAATTTAGACAAGAACTAATAACAAATCTTTTTAAACTCTCCCCAAAACTAACCCAGAGGGAACACTTCCAGGTTTCTCCTAGTATTATGAGACCAATATCATCCTGATACCAAAGTCAGACAAATACACTGCAAGAAAAGGGAACTATAAGCTGTCAGGGGGGCTATGAATGCCCCTGCCTTGGTTGGGGCTTTTCCTGGGAACCATTAGTAAGTGGTTCCTAGAAATTGAAAGTGCTTTGACTCAGCCAGCACAAAATTACAAAGCAAGCAAGCAAGCTAGCAAACTAACAGCACAGTTATTCTTCTAAGATTTATTTATAAAAATGAGAGAGGAAACTGGCAGGTACTGCTTTAGAGTACTGTGGGCATTACAGTAGCATTGCCTAACTGAGTCAGGAAGTCTCAAAACAGAGTTTCTAATTGTCTTGATCAAAACAAGATGAAGGCAGGGCAACTGCCCACTGGTTAACCCAAGACTGTTGGGGAACACCGCCCCTTCCGTGAATATTTCTCCCTTCCTTAGCCAATAATTATGCCATTACTTAAATAGAAGAGCAACAGAAACCAGGGGACAGTTCTCTCATGCAAGGAGAAATTGCCTCTGCTATGCCTATGGAGCAGATTTTCTAATTTTCTACAGTTTCTAAATAAATCTCTCTTTCACTTTACATTGCTAGCTTGCTCCTGAATTCTTTCTTGCATGAAGCCAAGGACCTACTTGGACTTCAAGTGTCTCCCAGCATCAAAAGGGTAGGATGTCCACTCTCATCAACTCTACTTAATACAATATTGGAAGTCCTAACCAGAGCAATTAGACACAAAAATAAATGTCATCCAAATTTAAAAGAATAGAATTATCCTTGTTTGCAGTAGAAAACCTTAAAGATATCATTAAAACAAAAAACTATTAGAGCTTATAAATGAATTCAGTAAATTTGCAAGATGCAAAAACAACATACAAAAATTAGTTGTATTTCTTTACATCAATAATGATCTCTCTAAAATAGCATATATACAACAGCATAAAAAGTATAAAATACTTAGGTATAAATTAACATATTTCAAAAGGAAGAAACAGTTTAAGATCCATAAACAAAACCAATAAAAATATTAGTACCACAGAAGTGAAATTTTATTTAGGGATAAAGGTTTAAAAAATGGTACTTGAACAAAACTTAAAGCACTGAATCAGTTGAAAACTCTGTAGAAAACAGAAAATGACAAACACCTATGCTTTCTAATATGATAAAAAAGTTCTTGTATGTACAAGAAAAATAATGTGACCATAAAAACTGGTGCACATTAAGGACAGGAAAATGCTCTTAGTGCAATGAAAGCATAGAAATACACTGGGCTGAGCTGGGGCAGGGCAAACTGATAGATTATTTTAGGCTTGTTTGGGCTTTTACTCATTAATAGTTTGCAAAATGTTGAAATTACAGATCTATGTAACACATTGGAAATATTTTTTATTTACAAGTATTAAAAATTTACATCTTTCAAATTAAGACAAAACTTTCATTAACTTATAAAAAGATAGAGGCAAGAGGAGAAGAAAAATAGGAAGGAAAAGAAGGGGATAAGGAAGGAAAGGAGGGAGGAGCAGAAGGTTTTCAGGAAGAAGGAAAGGGAAGTAAGGGAAGAAGGAAAGAGGAGGAGAAGGAGGATGGGTAGTATGGAGGAAGAGAGGGTAGGGCAGAAACAGGAAGGCAGGAAGGAAAGTTTTACTTACCAAAGCCTTTTCCACTATAATATGCACTTCTAGATATTGGGTTAATAGTTTTGAAAACATTTCTTTCTGGAATAACAAAACAAAAAACAACAAGAGACTTATCAAATGTGCTGAATTTGTTAATAGAAAAAGATGACATGTAAAGAAGACAAAATAAAATACTCACGAAGACTTAAGTATAAAAATTAATTTCAAAGCAGAAAATTTTACTTCAAAACATATTCCAAGCTTAAAATTTTACTAACAAGTCTGGCAAAGTAACGTAGGAGTCTAAGTAATCTCTGTTAATATTGACGAAAAAGAAAGTGAATATAAATATGTACATTCTGTTGTCTTCAGCTGATGACAAATCTATTTTACCCATTCACACTTGAGAATACTTCACTGTCTTCCAAAAGACTGTGGTACATAATACCAATTGTGGCTCACAGGAAATCATCTCTTTATTCAGGATAAAAATATAGGAAATGTTTGAGAACTTATAGTCTACACAGAAATTCAGGTATATAGTGTGATTTTCCTACTAACCATATTAGGTAGACAGAAGAAAATAGAATGTAATAGAAAAGAAATAATTCAATAGATCTGGAGCACAAAAGTTCTTGGTATAAAAATTCTTGATTGTGCCAAGACAGGTACTCATAAATCATCAAATCATTATATCATCACTTAGCACTTTATTGGGAATTTTTACATGAGCTATGTTTGTCACACTGAAGACCTTTTTCACATATGGAAATTCCAGAGAAACTAAAATGTCCTCATGTTTGGTCCAAACAATATTGGCTAATAAATACAACAGTAAGAGAAGTGCAATGACTGACTTTGTCATAGGCTAATCATGCTTAAAGAAGCAAAGAAATAAAAATGAACTTAATGAATAGAACCTTTGCTTAAATCAGTTTGTTTCTATTTCCACTGGGAAGTAAAAAATGCCTATCTCCCCTCTATTAATTGCTGTAATATCCAATTATCTGACTATAATCTACCTATCTCAATGTACACACTTATATATGTAGTTGTGTAGAAAAGGAAACTTTCATAACTCTTAAAATTCTAAAATAAGTGAGTTTGGCTTTTTATGCTCTCTTTTACTGATTTTCAGCAACTTTGTAACAATTGCTAGAGTCTTATAACAGTGATCATACAAATTTATTGTTCAACCTGGAATAATGTGGAGTGAGAAAAGAGGAGACTAAAATAATTAAACTTATATAAATATTGAAATTTGATATTTAATGACTAAAATGCTTTATTACTTTGGTAAAACTAATATACTTCTCAAAATTTATTGCCAAAACTAGAAATCTTTTTTCTAAAACCAATGTAGAAGTACACAAAGCCAAAATTATAACTGCTTAAGAAAAAGGCCATAAAAAATGGTGTCCTTGGTAGATTCTTATGTACTTCATTTTCTTAACTGTATCTCCTTCCAATGCTGTATTTCTGCTATTTTTAGAACAATATTTTTTTTTTGAGACAGAGCCTCAAGCTATCCCCCTGGGTAGAGTACCATGGCATCACGATCACAGCAACCTCCAACTTCTGGGCTCTAGTGAGTCTCCTGCCTCAGCCTCCCAAGTAGCTGGGACTCCAGGCACCCACCACAATGCCTGGCCATTTTTTGGTTGCAGGTGTCATTGTTGTTTGGAGGGCCCCGGCAGGGGATTCGAACCTGCCACCTTAGGTGTATGTGGCTGGCACCTTAGCTGCTTGAGCCACAGGTGCCGAGCCAGAACAATATATTTATAATAGCATCTTAATCTTTTATTACATTGCCTATAATTTTTGTACAATATCACATTTTTTGGTTAATAAATTTGAAATTGTTGAACATCCTGAATTGATTATTTCCTGAAAACCATAGATTTTAATTAGGTGATGACACGATTGCTAAATTCAGAGCAAGTGCTGTCTGAAGAATATTCATAATTCTAGATGGAGGATAAATCATAATTCTAGCTACATTTGATAAAAAACTAAAACTATTTTTTATTAAGTGATAGCTGTATACATTAATGCAAACACAGGGTACAATGTAGTGTTTTCATATACAATTTAAAATACTTTCATCATGCTGGTTAACATAGGCCATGTCATTTGCTTAGTCATTGTGTCAAAACATTTATATTCTAGTTCTAGAAAAGTTCACTTGTACCCTTATTAGACAGACCATATAGGTGAACTATTTTAGGCAAAATATAGTTTTATTAATACAGTTAAACTTCATTCAGAATAACTTATTTAACACTTTTTTCTTTTATTTATTTTTACTTTTTCTCTTAACAATTTTTGTATTAAATCATAATTGTATACATTAATTTCTAGATCCATTTGTTAAATGCTTTTCTTCTACATGTGATCCTCTTGCAATTTTTTAATTCTTGAGATAGTTTCTCACCTCTTCCACTGAGCTAGAGTGCCGTAACATCATTATATCTCATGGTAACCTCAAATTTGTGGGCTCATGGGATCCTCCTGCCTCAGCCTCCTGAGTATTTGATATTCCTGGGGTGAACCACCATGTCTGGGGAATGTTTGTATGTGTGTGTAGAGATGGGATCTTGCTCTTGCTCTGACTCCTCACTTCAAATAGTCCTCCTGCTTCAGCCTCCCACAGTGCTGAGATTACAAGTGTGAGCCAGTGTGCTCTGCCTCTCTAATGTTAAGCAACTAAGTTAAAAACTATATACTATGGATATTGATTTTTTTCCTTGTATTCAGCATTGTTTTCAAAATTAATTTCTACATTGGTTTGTCTTGCTGTGTCTATATTAAAATATAATCAAATATGGATAGGCTATATTTTCTTTCTTTCCATTCTTGTGATACTTCACCTTGAACATTGGACTTTTTAAGAAAAGCCATTCTTCCTGGGATAAGGTGATATCTCATTGTGGTTGAAAGTATACCCCCAAAGAACTGGAACAAGATAGAGATGGCCACTATCACCACTTCTATTCAACACAGTGCTAGAAGTCCCAGTCAGAGTAATCAGGCAAGAGATAGAAATTAAGGGTATCTGATTAGGGAACATGAGGTCAAACTATCATATTTTCAGGCAATATGATTTTATGTCTAGAAAACCCCAAAGACTCCACAAAGAATCTCCTGGAATCAATACGTTCAGCAGAGCCTCAGGTGACAAACTCAATATATCTACTTATTACGCATAATTCAGTAGTATTCCTATGAACCAATAAAACTCAAGCTTAGAGCTAAATGAGTTAGTAACATTCACAATTGATAGTTGTTTTTTTGAAAAGTTCAATAAAATAGACAAACCTTGGCCAACCTAACCAAGAAAAAAAGAGTAAAATCTATAATTTTATCAATCAGAAATGATAAGGATGAAATAACAACAGATGCCTCAGAAATTCAAAAAATCCTTAATGAATATTACAAGAAACTTTATTCTCAAAAATATGAAAATCTGAAGGAAATTGACCAATACTTGGAAGCACACCACTTTCAAAGACTTAGCCAGAATGAATTGGAAATGTTGAACAGGCCTATATCAAGTTCTGAAATAGCATCAACTATACAGAATCTCCCTAAAAAGAAAAGCCTGGGTTCCAGATGGCTTCACGTCAGAGTTCTGCCAAACTTTTAAAGAGGAGCTAGTACCTATATTACTTAACCTCTTCCAAAATATAGAAAAAGATGGAATACTACACAATTGATGCAAGAGAGAAATACCTAGGCTACTTAACCAAGGGAGTGAAATATTTTAATAAAGAGAATCATAAAACAATGAGGAAAGGAATCACAGATAACACAAGCAAGTGGGAAAACACATCATGCTCATGTATAAATAGCATCAACATTGTTAAAATGTCCATATTACCCAAAGTGGGTTACAGATTCAATGCAATCCCCATCCAAATACCAATGTCATATTTCACAGATCTAAGAAAAATAATTCTATACTTTGTTTAGAACCATAAAAAATCCTAAATACTTAGAACACTCTTGAACAAAAGAAACAAATATGGAAGCATCACATTACCAGATATCAACTATACTACAAGTCTATAGAAACCAAAACAGCATGATATTGACACAAAATAGAGACATAGACCAAGGTTGTAAAAAAAAAAAAAAAACAGAAAACTCAGATATAAAAACCATCTATGTATAGGCAACTGACCTTAAACAAAGAAGACAACACTATACACTGAGTAAAAGAATCTTATTCATTAAACGGTGCTGGGAAAATTGGATAGGTGCATGCAGAAGAATGAAACAAGATCCATGTTTCTCACCACACTCCCAAATTAACTCAAGATTAATAAGGGACTTAGATGTAAGGATCAATGTTAACTCTTCCAGATATTTGCCTATGCAAAGAATTTATTACTTAGTCTTCAATGGCAATCACAGCAGCAACAACAAAGAATAAATAAATGAGATCCGATTAAAAGTTTTAAAAGATTTTGTACAGTCAAGAAAATAATAGAGCAAATAGACAACCTACAGAATGGGAAAATATTCACAATCTCTACATCTAATCAAGAACCTACAAAGAAATCAAGCAAATCAGCAAGAAAGTCAAAGAACCTCATTTTAAAAGGACCAGAACAGATACTTCTCAAAAGAAGAGCGATAAATGGCCCAGAAACATCATTATTCATCAGAGAAATACAAATAAAGTTCCCAGTGAGATATCTCTCTACCCAGTCAGAAGAACCTTTGTTAACCAATCCGAAAACAGCAGATGCTGGAATGGATGCAGAGAAAGGAACATTTATACATTGTTGGTAGTACTACAAACTAAAATACCCTTTATGGAAACCATATGAAGATTCCTTAAGAACTCAGAACAGACCTTTCATTTGATCCAGCAATCCCACCATTGGGTATTTACCTAAAAGAAGAGAAGTCATTTTATGAAAAAGACAATTGTATTCAAATATTTATTGCAACACAATTCACAATTGTAAAGATGTGGACTCAACACAAATGCCAATCAATTTCTGAGTGGACCAACAAAACAGGGTTTATGTACACCATGGAATATTAGTCATCCACGAAGAAGGATGTCTTAACGCCTTTTGTAACTATTTAGATAGAACTGGAGACCATTATCCTAAGTGAAGTAGCTAAAGAATGAAAAAACACGTGTACTCACTTTTAAATTGGAACTAACTGATGATAACTGATGATGATAACATGTGCACAGAGGGAAGTAAATCTCAAAGGAAACCAAGCAGAGATAAGGGAGGGAGAAAGGTATGAGAGAAAACCTACCTAACAGGTACAATGAACACTTCTAGTTAATGCTCACACATTTAAACTCCACTCAAGCATAACAAAAGTGATTCATGTAACCAAAAATATTCATACCCCGATAATACATTGAATTTAATTTTTTTAAAAAAAATTAAAATGACATATTTTGCTACATTTTGCAGTCTTTGTGGAATTTTCTTTAGTTCCTTTCCTCATGAGTTGAAAACTATCATCCTGTATTTGTGGTGAATACCAGTGGATGGGAAACAACTGAAAAAAGCAGGAAATGGATGGAGCATCTACTGAATTTCAATCTCAGAGAACTGTCATGATTTGACCTGGATGATACTGCCTCAGAAACACACTCCAAGCTGTATTTGATGTAACTTGGACCTCACTTAGTGTGAGATGTCTTTTTTCAAAAAAAAAAATTTGTTAAAAACAATTATGGTCAATAGTTTTTAGCTTCACATGTAGTAAATAACAGTGAATAACAGTGGGCCAAACAGTAGACTAACCAAAAACTTAAAAGGAAAAGCCCAGAGGACAGGATGACCGTGTGAGGCTGTGGAAAGCAAAGATAAATTTTTGAGAATCTAGAAACCCACCTACAAGCATATGGGTGAGCACATGCCCAAGGTATGCTTAGGAATGGTGTGAAAAGATCCCACACTCCCATTGTCAGTTGATCTTGAAGCTCTCTGCAAAAAAGAAGTGAAATGAAAAGCAGACTTGTTAACTGCCTGGCTGAGTGATGAAGAAGTGCTCCAACATGTACAGAGAGGTTAATCTTTAAGAGAAGAGAGTAAAGACTTCAGTGGCAACACACAAACAAGAAAATAGACTTATTAGAAAACCAGTTCAGAGAATTCACCCAACAAACAACTACAAAAAATAGCAATAAGAAAAATATCTGCAGAGGTTGAACTTGATTTCCAGAATTACAGCATTACATTATTTGGAATGTCCACTTTCATTTTTTAAAGAGATATACAATGAACCAAAAGAATATGACCTATACACAGAGAGGAAAAAAATGGTCAAGAGACCTACCTTTAAAGAATTCTAAAGATGTTGAACTTAATATAAAAATACTTTACATTAGACATTGTAAATAATTTTGAAGAGTTAAAGGACACTATGTAAAAACAATTAATGTAAAGTGATATAATCATGTCTCACTAAGGAGATAATGTCAGTAGAAGGATAGAAATCACACAAAAAAATTCTAGAATTAAGAAACACAATGACAAAGTAAGTGTCTGTTAGAGGTATGGGGCAGATATGAATGGGCAGAAGAAAGAATCAGTGAATTTGATAGATCAATTGAGTTTATATCATCTAAGGAAGAGGAAAAAAAAAAAGAATACAGAAAAATGAACAGAGCCTAAGAAACCCATGAGGCACTATCAAGCATATCAGTACATGACATAATAGAAGCACCAGAAGGAGAGGGGGCAAATAAAGGAATAGGAAAATTATTCAGAGAATTAATGACACAAATCATTCCAAATTTGACTTCAAAACAATCTATAGACCCCCAAAGTGCTGTAAAATCCAATAGGGTAAATGCAGAGGTCTACTGCCAGATACACGGTCAAAAACAAAGGAAGAATCTTGAGGAAAACAACAAAAAAATGAGTCATTATGTATGAGTAATTCTCAGTAAGGGCAATAGTTGTTTGTTTGTTTGTTTGTTTGTTTTAATCAGGAACTACAAAGCCCAAATGGTGATGGATTGTAGTTTTTGTTCGTTTGTTTGTTTGTTTTGTTTGTTTCTTTTTTTGCTCGGGCTGGGTTTGAACCTGCCACTGGCACATGGGGCCAGTGCCCTACTCCTTTGCACAGGTGCCGCCCAATGATGGATTGAAATATTCAAAGTGTTGATGGAAGAAAACTGATGAAGAGGATTTTTACATCTAATGTACCAGAAAATTAATAGAATTGTGTAATATGTCATGATTGCCTATTTTAGACAGATTTTAGTGTAAAGCCATATACCAAATGTTAAAAGTAATTTTACAAGGTAGTTGAACTAACAGTCACTCTGTTATCTCTCTGTATTTCTAAATTTTTTAAGTGATATGCATTTTATTTGAAAAAAACATAGAAAATAAAGAAACAATAAATTTGAAAAATATAATTTTTCAAATATTTTAGAAGGAATTTGAATGTTTTATTTAAAAGTAAAGGAGAATATATAGTAGTTAATATTCCTATTGTACAGCTAACTAGATTCCTTTAATAATTAAGAAAAATATAAAGAGGTAATTTATAGTATGCAATAACATCAGAATAATAACAGTTACCTGGGAGTTTAAATGAACTTTATAGGGTTTGTATTTCTGCCAAATACTGGTGTAATTTTCTGATAACACCGATACATTTAGATTGTCATTTTTCACTTGATAAATTATGTGTTCAAATTTTGCTGATGATTCCAGGGGTTCAATTCCATAGCTGATATTTTCAAGCTGAAGAAATCCCCTAAAGATTTAGAAAGAAAAATCCTACAATCCGAAATGGCATGAAAAAATGAGACAAGTGAGTAATGGACAGGCTTTAATCCCACTTCTACCTTTTTTTCTCTATTTTAAAGTGTACCTTAGTGTACATCAATTTTGTTCACATTTTTAATTTTTAATGTATATTAGTACATTAGTAACAGCTACTGCATCAATTTTGTTCACATTTTAAAGAACAAAATGCAGTAAAAGTGTATGTTATAATTTATACGTAGCAATCACAGTCATTCAAGATATATTAATAAAGGCTAAATTTACTAAGAACCAAGATATTTGTTGAGAATTCCAATAATAAAGTCTCTGTTTTTACAGAGTTTAAAATAAGAAAAAACAGGTATATAGAGTATCTAAAGAGGTTGATATCCATAAAAAACACATTCAGAGAATGCCAATTTTCTTAATTCTCATTCTTATTAACTATTTGTTATTAATAATAATTAAGTATTTATTAATAATTATCAAATATTCCCTTTGGTTTTAGTTTCCTGAATAAGTTTCTCAGGATCAATAACAAAAATCACTTATCCACCTTCTTTACTCCTGTGAGATCTTTTTTAATTAGCTCCATTATGTCTGACACTAAACTGAGAGCATACAACATGTGCCTATTATACTCAAATAACTTATTAATATCATTTTCCATAACTATTTGATATTACTGTAGAGAATGAAACAATCATACTTAGAGAGATGTTCCAGCGTTTGTTTTCATAAAACTATGCCTTTCTTCACAGTATTCTTGATATACCTCCACTCAGGATTCCAAGGGGTGACTTCATTTGAATGGTCACTTTGTTCTAAGTAGTAATATTGATATAAATAAAATAAGGCCATTATAAAGTAATTTTTCTGATTTGGATTTTCTTTAAACGTTCCCAGATTTGGGTCTGCCAGCCATGAAGGTTCATTTTAAGTATATGCTAAGTTTTCCATATAAAAATATCCTGTAAGAAAACAATTACCTTAGGCCTGAACATATACTGAGTGTCACAAATGAATTTGGAAATTCTACAACATGTCCTTGGTAATGGCAATGCATCTGAAAAACAGTATAGAGGAGCAAATATAAAATTATTTATGAATAAAAAAGTATGGTCAAACATTTCAAAAGACTCAAAAACATTAAAATATTTAATAATAATAAAGATCATGAATCAATGCAAATTTATAAGAAAAAAGCTTTTAGGCACCTCTCATTACTTTATGTCACCTTAGTATTCTCTCATAACTGAGTTTCATCTCTATCACTTCTATGTTGTAAGTGGATCATATAATAGATCAGAATTATAGAAAATAAAAAATATTTTATTAATCTGTTAACATGAAATAAGCACACTCTAATGGTAATGGATGTCCAGTTCCAAAAAGAAATATATAATAATAAATGTCTAAGACATCTGACTTTACCGTAAAATATGAAGATTCAGAATGCAAAGATCCAATTTCATCATATGTATAAATCATAAAGTTGTGAGATAGAAATGAGCTAAAAAAAACAAAAAAATTAAAATGTTTGAGCCATACTTTAATATGAATATGTATAATAATAAATGAAATTAATGGTAAAGCATGTAAGATTAATACAATAATATGATTTAATGAGAATAATTTTAGTGTGGCATAACAATCAAAATTCACAGAATTGGTGAATCAGGAAGGTAAGGCTTTCCTAACATTACAACATGCGTGTGACCATGTATGATGTAATTCAACAAATAGTAAATAGTAAAACTGAGTGTTCAGTATAAAAGAGATCCTCTTTTGCGTGCTGAAATTCAGCATTAAACAAAAGACAAAAATCCTTAGTCTTCATGACAGTCAGTAACATATACTACTTGCATTTTAGATGATAATAAAAAAGGCTGGCTGGGGGGGGATTGAGGAGGTGTTTATAGTTTGGATGTCATGGAATAGATAATTAGAGACTTGAAAGAAAAGTCACATAAATTTTTCACAGAAATGTTTTTTCACACTGAGTTACTACAAAGTGTAAGAAGTTTGAGGCAGAAATGGGCTTGGGGGAGATGTGACTGGAAGGGAGTGTGGAATGATGCCAAGAGATACTTATTAGGTTAGGAGATGATACCACTGAGATGTGAAACCATTGGAAAGTTTAGGGAGATAAAAACAGTATCAGACTAATGTTTGAATACAATCAGACTGAATGCTATGCTGAGAATAATCAGTAGGTATATAAGCACAAACAGCCAGACCAATTGGAAACCTAATACAGTCTTCCTGGCAAGACAAGAAGGTGGTTTGACATAGGATAGAAACAGTGGTTGTGGTCTAGTTAATATATACAGTAGAACTTCTGTAAGTTGACCACCCAAGGGACTGTAACAAACTAGTCAACATGTGGAGGTGGTAAACATAAGGAACTAGGTCTAATGTATGATATATACATGTAATGCATGTCCAGTCTATGCAAATTAGGTCAACTAAGGTGTTAGTCAAAGTTGGGTGGTCAACTATGGAGGTTCTACTGTATTCTGAAGGGAGAAACATGAGATCTAATAACTAATTGTATATGAGGAAAAAAACAAAAGAAAGATGTCAAGTATGACTCTGTGGTATTTTAGGGCTCTGCTCCCCCAGGAAACCTACTACAATTGCTCTTTTGTTTGTTTGTTTTTTCAGTTTTTGGCTGGGGCTGGGTTTGAACCCACCACCTCCAGCATATGGGGCTGGTGCCCTACTCCATTGAGCCACAGTCACTGCCCTAGAGTTGCTCTTTTTGAGATAATCGTGGCAAAGATAAATTTGGGAAGAAAATCATAAGAAGCTCAGTTTGGACATGGTACTTATGAGAATAATAGTAACCACTTGGTTATCATCTTTTGGAGAGGAATATGGTAGAGATATCAATTTAGTAGCAGCCAGTGCATCAGTGGTGTTTAAAGCCACTAGACTCAGTGAAATGACAGATTAAAAAACAGTACCACATATTACTCTTAATATTGAAGAAATAAAGAGGAATCCGAACAAGAGAGGGATGGGGAGAGAAGAGAGAAAAGGAAAGAGATAAGGAGAGAGAGAGATGGAGCAATCACAATGGTAGGAGTCAAACCAGGACCAAGAGCCTATTGTACTCTAAAAGCTGAATAAAAGCTAAATAAATAAAATATTTTATGAAGGAGAAACCAATCAGCTCTGCTGAGTGCTGCCAATTGGATAAGAAAAATGAAAACTGAAAAACAAACATGGCATGCAAAAATAAGAGTACCACTGATTATCTATAAACACTTTTTGTGGAGTGGTAGAGGCATGAAAGGCCAACATGAAGTTAGTAACCTACACTGAGTAGGGTAGTAAAGTGGGAATAATTTTCTTCAGCCTTATTCAACTACAAAGGTACAAGCAGATAAGGGGCAGTTGTTATAAAGACATATATGTTCAAAGATGCTGTCTATATAGAATAGACTGTTTCATCTTATTTTTATAAATTGTTGAGAAAATGAAAATCAGGTGAATTACTATTCCCTAGAGCTACAGGTGGGAATACAGATTAAGTATGAAAAGACATGAGGGTTTCAAGTGGGAAAAGAACAGGCTTTTTATTTTGAGACAAAGTGTCACTATGTCACCCTCGGTAAAGTGTCATGGTGTCACAGTGTACAGCAACCTCAAACTCTTGGTTTAAGCAATTTTCTTGCCTCAGCTTCCCAAGTAGATGGGACTATAGGTGCCCACCACAACACCCAGCTACTTTTTGTTGCAGCTATCATTGTTATTTAGCTGGCCTGGGCTGGGTTCGAACCTGCCTCCATGTATGTGGCCGGCACCCTACTCACTGAGATATGGACACCACCCTGGGAAAGAATATTCTAAAACTGATTTATAACTGATAGCTGCAACATCATACAAAGTTATTAAAATTCTTTAATTGTACACTTCAGGGAATTTTATGTATAAAGTATATTTGATAAAGTTGTCACAAATAAATACATACAGAACTCACATATCATAAAAATTATGTCAATAGCTGAATTCCCTACCAATAATCATTTGATATGTAACTATGTTTCATTTCACATCAGACATACTTGCAGTTCTTGGGTTCAATGGTTTATAATTATTTCAAGATTTACAAATATGTGGGTCATTTCTTAACTTAAAAACACCAAGATGGAAAATTAAAATGTAAGAGCCTCATAGGTCTAATATTTAAGGCCTAAGTATCACAAAATTGAAAAGTAGAATGATTAAAGCCATTCTACATTATACTTTATCCCTGAATTTAAATAACTCATGAAAAATTTAAAACTTCAAAATATAAGCTAAAAAGATTACCTTAAAATCCTTAAAGGGAAAAAATGTTATCTTACTGTTTTTTGAGATGCAGAGTATATGGTTTTCCATCAATTTTAATGACATAAATCACCTAAAATAAAACAAATCAATAAAGATGATATAATAAATCAGAAAATTAAAAAGTAAAATAGTATTTTTTACTCAAGTTAAGAAAGATTAAGTTTATTTAAAAATGAACATATTTTTTAGAATGTATTACTCTAAATAGCAAGCTCTGCATTGACCACATCCTTACATTGACCTAATTTTTATAGACTGGACATGCACCACATGTATGAATAAGTATAGTAGGCCCAGTTTCTTATGTTGAGTACCTTTATATTTTAACCAGTTTGGTACAGTCCCTTTGGTAGTCAACTTACAGAGGTTACACTGTAAAAGAATCACAGGTATCCCCGAGAGGGAAGAGGACAATATAGAAGGGCTGAAAACCTATTTAAGTGAATAATCGAGGAAAATTTCTGTGGTCTTGTTAAGGATTTAGACAACCAGCTACAAGAAGGTTAATGAACATGTGAAAGGTTCATTTTAGAGAGAGACTCACCAAGACTCATAGCCATCAGACTGGCCAAAGCCAACATGAAGTAGGAACTGCAACCCATGAGGCAAAAACATCCAGTAACTTACAAAAAAAAAAAATCAGGCTTCTTAACTGACACTGCAGAATTCTTTACTGACACTTCACTAGCTAGAAAGGACTGGGATTGCAACTCAGTCTTCGTAAACAGATCAAATATCAGCCTATAATTTTACATCCTGAAAAGCTGCTTCATATATGAAGAAGAAATAGAAACTTCTCTAGATAAACAAACACTGAGGGAATTTGCCAAGACCAGACTTACCGTGCAAAAAATACTCATTATACATGTATCATCACAATAGATACCCACTAGTTTAAAAACACACAAAAGGTAAAGCTCAGACTCATGTAAAATAATAGTGCAAGAGAATAACAAAAGCAATAAGGTACTGATAAATTTATTATTAACATAACAGCATCATACATATCAATTCTTACAATCAGTGTTAACAGTCTCTATTCCCCACTCAAGAGACATGGGCTGGATGAATGAATAAAAATAAATACAAGCCAAGTATCTGTTGTCTCCAAGAAACACATAATGCACAGGGACTCACCTATGATCAAGGTGAAGAGATGGAAAAAAAAATCCAAAAATAGAAAATAGAAAAAGAAAATAGAAAAAAGAAAGCGGATGTAGTTATTCTCACATCAGATAAAATTGTCTTTACTCAACAATGATAAAAAAGACAAAGATGGACAGGGCTGCCCACTTTTGTAAAGGACATTCTACTAGACTTAAGCAAAGAGGTAAACTACTGTATCATATCTGCCCAGGACTTCAACATCCCATGACAAAACTGGACAGATAATTCAAGCAGAAATATGTATTTAAAAACACAAGACTTAGGCTCAATGCCTGTAGCTCAGTGGCTAGGGCGCCAGCCACATACGCCAGGGCTAGCAGGTTCAAAACCAGGCTGAGCATGCTAAACAACAACTACAGCAACAACAAAAAAAATAGCCAAGCATTGTGGTAGGCACCTGTAGTCCCAGCTACTTGGGAGGCTGAGGCAAGAGAATCACTGAAGCCCAGGAGTTTGAGGTTGCTGTGAGCGGTGACACCACAGCACTCTACTGAGGGTGACATAGTGAGACTCTATATCAAAAAATAAAAATAAAAAAACAAGAATAACAAGAGCAACAACAACAAAAAACAATACTTAAACATAACTCTAAGTCAAATGGGCCTAATGGAAATGTAGAATATTTTACCCAAGAACAACTGAATACACATTCTTCTCATCAGCACAGGAAATATTCTCCATGACTGATTAAATTTTAGGACAAAAAATACATCTCAACAAATTAATAAATATAGAAATCATACAAAATTTATCTCAGAGTAAGATATTACAACTGATAATACAGAAATGCAAAATATCATCTATAAATACTATAAAAGATTCTACAGCCCAATACAAAAAAATGTAGAGAAAATAGAAAAATTTCTGGAAACACTGAACTTCCCAAGACTAACTCAGAAAGAAACAGAACTACTGAGTAAACCAATAATGAGCAGTGACATCAAAGCAGCATTAAAAATCTTCCCCTTGGGGGTGGAGCCAAGATGGCGAACTGCAGCCTGCTTTTTACAGAAGCTCCCGTCCAGAAGGAGGCTGAAAGGATGGAAGCTTAGCAAAATAGCTGATGGTTTGGAGCAGAGACAAGAGAGAAGAATGAAGAGCATACTTCAACCTTGCTGAGGCGAGCTGTGACTCCAAAATTACAACTAAAAGGTACAGAATCCACCACCAAGCGGACGGGAGTCCCCTCCCCCACAACAAGGGCTCTCGGAGTTTACTCCATGCAAACAAGTGCGCAGAGTTCTAACTTCCTAACACTCTATTTCACGGGAGAGAACCCCTAAAAACTGGACCTCCTACCCCTG
>CAUYTI010003340.1:0-10906 GCA_963575145.1 Galago senegalensis
TTTTGTTAATTTTATAATGTTAAACTGTAATAATAACAAATAATTGTTGAGAAGTGATTATCGAGAACTGCTTATCAAAGTTTGCACTGTTGTCAGGCCCTGCCCTGACCCTCCTCTGCCCCACCCATGCCCCGCCCCCCCACCCCACCTATGGGTCATGTTGTCCTGCTTTACCAATGTTAAAATCTGATCACCCTACTCTTGTTATAAGTGCAAAAATCTCATTAGGACTCCATTCTGACCTCCCAAAGGCCCAACCTTCAAATACCATCACATTGAAGGTTAGGCTTTAGCATATGCATTTTAGAAGGGACACAAATATTCAGCTTGTGGAGTCACTACGTGGACAGAGTCTTAGTAACATCTCAAAGTAGGACGGGCAAAGGCAGGATATTGATGAAGATTTGGAGTCTAATTTGAGATGCAACTTTTGTTGTAGGGGACTTGATTAGACTTAGCCAATCTCTTGACATATTAGTGTTAGTGGACACAGTGAGGCAAGGGTTTGGAAAAGAGTCTCAGAGCATAAACAATTGTTTGAAGCTATGTGTTACAGTAGATACAGACAATGAGTAGTTTCACTTCAACTTAAAAGAATTTTTGTGGAATTCTTGAAATGAATAATAAAATTATTTGCAACTTTATCTTTCTGGGCAAGAGTGTTCAGGAATAATAAATCATGTTAATGAAGATAATAGATAATAAATTCATGTTAATATAGACAGTAAGGAAGCCCTGTGGGTTAGGTAACTTCTGTTCTCAAAAATTAGTGGTAACAGCTATCACTTATTGAGTGGCTATTGCTCTATGTGCTGGACTGGCACTTTTAAGTTGAGATGGACCTGTGTTTTCTTCCCCCTTGTTTTTGCCTCTTTCCTAACCCTAATTTCAGCAGGTGGCTGTTCTGCATGCTTTAGCTCCTTGCTACTTAAACTCTGGGCCTGGAGCCACAGCACCATCACCATCTCCTGGGAGCTGTTAGAAATAGAGGCTCTCAGGCTCCACCTCAGACCCAGCAAATTAGAATTCTTATTTTGACAAGATTTCCATGTGAAAAAAAAAAAAAGATTTCCAGGTGAACAGGGTACATATTAAAGTTGATTAAAGTTTGAGGTCAGCTTTGTCAGAATGGTGTTAAAAAAGAATTTCTGCAGCTGTCTCTGGGTAGTTAGTATCATAACTGGGCACCCAGTTGGTGTCCAGAGGTTGGGAGAATTGCTCAGTGTATGGAAAATGCATTTGGTGCCAGCAGTGTTGTGAGTAAACGCATCCCTCAGTAAAGCTGTCACTGAGAATTCCCCCAGGGAGGCCTCCTTAATACCTTAATTTTGGCGGGAGGTGTGGCTGGGCTTTTCCAGGTTGTGAACCTCTCTGGGGAAATCCTGCCTGGGCATCGCAGCCCTGCTTCTGACAAGTGTTAGACCTTGCTTCTCTGAGTGTTTTCTCCTCTGTGATATGGGGATGAGAGTAGCACCTTCCTTATAATGAGACATCTGTTCTTTTTACATCTGCTTGGGTGGCAGTTGGAAAGACTTGGATAAATGATGGCTAGTGTTGTTGTATGTAAAATGTAAATAAAAATACCTACATCACAAAGTTGCTGTGTGGATTCCATGAGTGGATATAAGTAAATCTCTTAGCAGTGCATGTGCTTGGCACATAGATGTTGAGTAATAAATGGGCAGCAGGAGTAGCTATCAGTCACTATCATTGCTCATATTGTTATTTTAGTGTAATTCAGGAATGGAGAGATGGGGGAAAACTGAGGAGACAGGGAGAAGGAGCTACAAAATCTCAATCCTCACATGCACACAGATATTTTTTTTTTGTAATGGTCTCAACAAAGAACCATTGTTGGTCTGGGCTTTAAATGAGGATCCTGGCATCATACAACCCTGAGAATCCTGGCCTGTGATGAATACTTTGGTCTGCCCCAAGGCAAGGGGAAAGAGCTGGTTTGCAGAGCTGAGGATCCCTCCTCCTTCTGGGTAATTGTTGGGTGGGTACATGGGGGTGGATGGTTGACAAAAATCTCTCTGCCTCTCATGTAACTCCCGTTTTTGAACAGAACATCATAACTGGTTCAGGGTGGGTTCTACCTCAACCCCAGAGAGAGTTTTCCAGGGAGATGAGACAGCCCCTCTCCTGAGTTCCACCTCCTTTCCTCCTTCTGGAATCATCCATGTCATTTAGTTGTGTTGGTTTGGGGATTTTGTTTAGGTTTTTGCTTTCTTCCTTCACTCTTCTCTGTTTAGACTGCCTAAAGCCCAGCTTTCTAGTGAGTTACTTATTGGAAAAATAACAAGAGGTTCTTAAATCTTCATGCTCTTCTTTGTTTCCACTCCAGCCCCTGGCACAAGCAGCTGGAGCTGGAACTGTCTCCCACAGGGAGCAGATGTCCTGGCTGTGCGAGCCCTGGGGAGGTCCTGTGGAAATGGGGCCTGAAGAACTGTGAGTTTCTTTGCTAGCCCCAGAGAGACACATTTTCCGGGCTTTCCTTGAAGATTTTCACCAAGATCTTTTAAGATCTGGAAGTGTCGAGAGGTCAGGCTCCTGTGTCCCCACCACACCCCCCAAAAACCTTCTGCTCCAAGGTAGTGCTTTTCACACCCTATTTCACATACAAGCACAATTTTTGTTGCTCTCCTCTCAAGATGCACCCACGTCTGATCCCTTCTTACTCAAGTGTATGTACTAACCCAGGCCATCATCTCTATACTCCTGGACTCTAACAGTCCCATCTCAAGTCTCCGTGCATCATGCTTGCCTGCCTGTAGTCAATCATCCACTATAGCTATTTTTTTAAAATAATTTTTATTGTGGAATCTATTACACCTAGGAAAGAGACTATATATAATTTTTAAAATAATTATAAAATAAATATCCTACAGCCACATTAAGAAATAGAATTTACCAACACTCCAGATGTCCCCTGGATTCTTTCACAAATTACACTCTCCTGCCTCCCCTGAGAGGTAACCACATCTGGAATTGTGTGTCAATCATTTTCTTGCTTTTTATTTTTTTAAAGTAAAAACATGTCCTGAAATAAGAAATCAATTAGCATTGTTTGTTTTGGACTTATTAATTCTTTTTTGACTTGCTCCTTTTTTCTAGCATTGTTTTTTATTTCATCCACAATGATGTACTTAAAGGTTTCAGATTATGTTTTTCACTGGCTCAAAAGCCTTCAATGGCTGCCCATCACACTTAGGAATTAAATTCATGAAAGCCCACATGATTGGCCCTTGCTTGCTTGTCTTATCTCATCTCCTATGTTCTCCCAGTCATTTTTTCTGCTCCTACTACACTGACTCTCTTGTTTCTCAAGCATACCAACATTACTCCTGCCACAGGGTCTTTGTATTGCTGATCCTTTTGCCTGGAATTCTCTTCCCCAACTTCCCATAACTTGCCTCCTTGTAGGATGGAGTACAGGGTTTAAAAAAAGCTAGGGGCTAGGGACAGAGTGTTCTGGACAAAAGTCAAGAGTCAACCACTGGCTTTGAGTGCTAAAAACAGTACTTGTTAGACATAGCCCTCTTACATATTAGTAGTGATAAGATTAAGGGGAGATAGAAATGCAATTAGAAGAAAAATTGTTTCATACCCTTGACTTTCACTGAAGCATGTCACTTACTGTATTTTCTTATGCCTGAGATTACAATAAAAGCCTGTAAGGAACATTGGAGGAGGCTGCACTCTGTTTCTCCTTGCAGAATGCTTGCTTGTATTGGTCTCCCTGAGCCCTTCAGTTCAATGCAATTTGACCGAGTAGGCATTATTCATTTGTACTAGGTCACACTGACACTTCCCTTCTTCATTCAAGTCTCACTTCAAATATCACCTCTCAGAGGGACCTCATTTAATATACTCTATTTAAATACTTCCATTCATTTCCTGTGTTCTCTCTCTGCATTGATTTATTTTTACTCACAACAATCATTATTCATCCTTACATATTAATTTGTTTATAATCAATTTTCCTCCTTAAAATGTATGAGGACAACCACCTTATCTGGTTCACTTGTTTATCACAGGTTGCCATACATTAGACATTCAGTTGAATAAATGAATGAATGAATGAGAGGGATAATCTTCATTAGTCTGCCCCTTTGAACCCAAATATGCAAACAATCTAAATGTGAGCATTATGTTTGCTTTGTAACTATAGTTTTAAGTCAGATACTTGCCCCTATACCAAAGCCCACCCAGTATAGTTGTGTAGGTCACATACTGCACAATGTTAGGGGGCACCATGTACACACACTAGCAATTTTGAAATGGTGACTGCCTCACTACTCACTAAAACCTGTTTTTTATGTGTCTTTATTTGCACATAATAGAAAATACAACTTAAAACTATAATAAGCAAGAAAGGAGATTTGTTGTTCTGTGTGCCAGAAAAGTCCAGCAAAAGAGTAGCTAGCATCAGCACAGTGGATCTAGCAGCTCAACCATAGTGTTATCAAGATTGTGCTTTCTTTACACTTATTTCAGCTCTGCCACCCAAATATTAGCTCTATTTATAAGTGGATCCCAGAATACTGGAAGCTGCCTATCTTCTAATTCAAAGGGAAAAGGTACTGCTTCTTCTCCAGTATTCCAGCTAAAGTCCTGATTGAGCTAGATTAGATCTTGGGAAAAAGCTTTAAGAAGATCACTGTGGTGAAGACAGTTACATATGCTGCCCAGCTCCAGTTATCCAGACTCCCTGTGGGCCGAGGATGAGGCCAGTCTCACAAGTACAGGAGTGGGAGTAGAAACTTCGGTGCCACTGAGTCACCCTGTAGGCACCATATGGGAACTGTGAGGTTAAGTGAGATGATAGATTCGGGAGTGATTTAATGAAACAATTACTGTAAATATAATAATATTGATCATAAATTTTGTGAGCATTTCTTACAAAAGCTTAGAGCAGCTCCTAGGCAATGAGGGCCTTTTGGTTCTTAGGTAGAGAGCAAAATCTTTATTTTCAGAATTAAGATCTGAAATTGTATCATAGCCACGTGTGAATTCTTTCCTTGGCTGAATAATTTTCTCCTGGGATTTAGGCAACTTGGCTGAGAGAGTGAGGTGAAAAAGTGAGTGCTGTGCTCACTCAGGGTCAGCAACATCTTTGATACTATCTAAGTTGGCTGATTTGAGTTCCCAGGACAGAGAAAAAAATACAATTTGAGATTCTGCTTTTTTGGAGCAAAGATGCTCATGTGGAGATATCATCAGTAAGAAAACAATAATGCGAAGTGTTTGGCAGTATCCTGACCTTTGAAAAGAAAGCCCTGGCCTCAAGGAAGGCATCCCTTAGTGAAGGTCAGGCCTCTACCCCTGGTGCTTGTTGCATAATTTGATCAGGACAAAGTCGCAGAGGTAAACTAGCAGTCAGAAGGTCTTAGAAGAGGAGGTGGCTGTAGCTCTCTGGCATGCAGTGACCCTAGTTTATTTCTTACTAACTTATATACCCTAACAATAAAGCATTCTGCACGTACACACATAATCTTAAATTTACAGTACAATAAAGTTACAGGAAAGTCCCGAGCCTTATTTATCTCTTGTTGCTTTAAAGAACAAAGTATTTATCTGTACAGGATGGATGTAATCTTAAACTTAGCAGCACAATAACCTTATCTTGATTTACTGCTACTCAGGTCTCTCCCAGGAAATTCCTGACCACAGCATGCTAGCATGCTCTTTTTTCAGTGCCTACCTCTGACTAGATTAGTTTTCCTAATCTCTCTGGAGGGTCTTCAGCAGACTGTCCCTTCCTGCAGACCTTGAGATAGTTTCAATCAAGAACAAAGTTATGGCAGCCTTTAATGTGGCTCGGCTACAGTGCTTACCTCTCTACTTTGGGCCATTCTGTACCTAAAGAATGACTTGACAAATAATGATACCTGGGTTTCAAAGAGTAGCTGGGGGATGATAATAAATGTGAGAGAAAGGAGAGAAATTATGACTGGGGCACCTGGGGGCATGTGGGCATGTGTGTGTGTGTGATATTATCAGACTGGTAGAGATAGAGCAATAAATGACTTCTAGGGGCTACCTCTAGGGGTTTTCCAGAATGTTTCCTGGACTCATGTGGACCCTTAGTCCATTTTTGTGTCTACTGAAGAATCTGGTCTGCAGATGTGAGTCACCCAAGTTCCTAGCAGGGTAAAATAGGAAGGGAGCTTATGGAGCTAGCCACATGGTGCTCACCTCTGCACACCACCACAAAGCCAGGGTGTGGACCTGCCTTCTTAGACTCCATGGGAAAGTTCAACCATGCAGCCAGCTATGAATGCCCATGAAAGCCTGAAGGAAGGTAGTCAGGACTTGAGAAGTGGAACTCTCTTGTTATTAGAGATAGAAGAAGATCCTTTGTACCCCAGTGCAATATGCACAACTGTGCTTTAAGGCATCTTGGAAGTTGTCAGGCAACTGCCTTTTCTATATTGGGTTCTCTCTGCACTCCACTCCAATCTCCTTTCTGCCATCTCATAAATTCAACATGATACACTGTGGTGCTGACTCTGATTTCAGCTTGATAAGAGTTTATAGGTTCAATGCTAAAGACTGTCTGAGTGCATATCTTTTAGTTAAAGAGGGAGAAAGACAGTGACAGAGATGAAGGAGGTGGGTAGGAGCATAAATGTGGCCACTTAGGCCCATCTCCTCAAAATGGGATATGGGGGTAAAGTTACCATGCAATATTTAGGACATATGTACACCAAAAACTAAGCTTGGTTTATCAGACATTCAAATTTATCTGGGAGAACTCTATTTTTATTTCCTATGTCTGGCAATCCCACAGAGGGGTCACTCCAAAGGAATCTGCTAAAGGGGCCAAGAACTTGATAATGATTTAATGGCACCATTTTTTGTCTTTCAGTTCAGAGCTCAATTATCAGCTTTGCCATTTATAATAAGAGTGATTCATGTAATTTTTGAATGTTAGTTCCAAATGGAAATGATGATCTTATTAAATAGAAATAGTTAAGTAAGATAATTATTTACATTCTGCTTTGCTGTAAAATAAAATATTAAATGGAATGAAAAATAAAGGCAATATGAGTGTGCCACAAATTTGACCCTATGTGGAGCCAGACTGAAGATTGTGTTGGGCAAAGTACGTGAGACTCCTGGCAAACAGGAGAAACTCAGTGTCTTGGTCCATTTTTGGCTGCTGTAACTGAATACCACACAATGGATAATTTATGAAGAACATAGATTTATTTGCCTTATGGTTTTGGAGACTGAGAAGTCCAAGAGCATAGCACTGGCATCTAGGAAGGGTCTTCATGCTGCTTCATAACATGACAGAAGGGCAAGCAAGTGTGTGAGACAGAGAAATAGGGGCTGATTTTTGTCAGGAACCCAATCCTAGATAACTAACTCATTCCTGCAATAATGGTGTTAAGCCATTCATAAAGGCAAAACCTTCATGGCCTAATCAACTCCTAAAGGCCCCACCTCCCCAAACTGTTACATTAGCAATAAAATTTTAACATGAGTTTTGGAGGGGACATTCAAACCATAGCACTCAATTATTTTTAGTTCCATTGGCAGCTTCACATTATATCTGTTTTAATTGACTCTTATATGGTGAACAATTTCCATATTGATCCAATAATTTTTTTCTGGGGCCTTCTAATCAGTACCTTGAGAAATACTAATTAATTATAAAATGCATTTAATAATGTATCTATGGAATGATGGTAACCATGTTCTTAAAAATTATGAATAAAGGCTCGGTGCCTGTAGCTCAGTGGCTAGGGCATCAGCCACATACACTGGAGCTGGCAGGTTCAAATCTAGCCTGGGCCTGCCAAACAACAATGACAACTGTCACAACAAAAACAACAAAAGTAGCTGGGTATTGTGGTGGTTGCCTGTAGTCTCAGCTACTTGAGAGGCTGAGACAAGAGAATCACTTAAGCCCAAGAGTTTGAGGTTGCTGTGAGCTGTGACTCCACAGCACTCTATCAAGGGCAACAGGTTGAGACTCTGTCTCAAAAAAAAAAATTATGAATAAGAATTGCAAAGAAAATGCAAGAACTATTAAGGTAATGGAATTGTAAGGGATAGTATACTGTTTCATGTATAATAACTGTGAATTATAAAATACCTTTTTAGGGACATTATAGAAATATGTACTGTTCAATTAAAAAAAAAGCTCTTGTGCACAATCTATTATACTTAGGAAAAAGTTTGTAGAAGATTCTGTCAGTTAGCAATAGCAAGTTTGATGGTTGAAAATGAAGAGTATTGTCAAGCAATGCCATTATTTACAAAAAAAAAAAAATGACCTGGCAGCCCAAAGACCTGAAGCTGGAATAAGGGGCATAAGGAGGCCACTCCTGAGGCAGCTTCTAACATCTGTGCGCATGCAGGCTGAGAGGTAAGGAACTTCACATTTCAGTCTCTCTGTTACATAAAGGGCAGTGGTTTGGCTGGGTCTTAGGAACAACTGGGTCTACTCAAACAACAATAGCTTGTGGAGAGAATAAACAGTGGTGTAACTACAGCTTAAATCAGACAGGTACAGAACAAGCCCTACATAAATATTAGCCATTATTATTGTTATCGTTTCTGTTTCTGGCTTCATGTCAACTTCATTTTCTGGTGAGAATTGTTTTTCCCACACAACAGGAAATATAGCTACTGATAGCATTTAGGTTCAACTTGTTATCATTTCCTTTACTGAAAAAGAAATTTAGTCTTAATTTCTAAATCCAGTTAGAAAAAAATTTCACAGGTGCAAGGGTGAACCTGTGTAAGGATTGACGACCAGGTCTGAATCAACTGGATGGCCAAGTGTATCTTCATCTGTGAAGCTATATTAAGGTGACCTTGATTGCTGAAGTCACTTGGCACCTAGCAAAAATTAAAAAGAAAATGCTCTATGGAGGAAGATAAAATCATTGTAGCCTTTAAAATATTGTTTGAAAGAATGTTTCCAAACACTGTGTCAGGCACATAATCAATGTAACCAGCCATTTCTGGATGTGCAATGATAAGAGCACACATCAATAGGAACAACAGATGGTGGAGTCAGGCAGGGGCTCCAGATACTAGAAATACTTGACTAAAACTTTAAGATATATTATCCTTATCATCTATGTGAAGATAAACAAGTTTGACATTTTTAGCCAAGAGCTGCAAACTATAAAATGTGATATAACCATTCTGGGGGTAGCTCTGTGGCTCAAAGAGTAGGGCACCGGACCCATATACTGAAGGTAGTGGGTTCAAACCCAGCCCCGGCCAAAAAAAAAAAAAAAAAAAAAAAAACCATTCTGAAAGGACTTCTGCTTTTGGGTGGGATAAAAAAAACTGGCAGAAGACCAGCTGTTCTACCTAGAACAGCCAGGAAACATGGACACAATTCAAAAGCTATCTCTTTCAGGCAATCGAGAGCTACTGAGGCAATGAGGGTTAGTGGCCTTACGACTCCATCCAGAGAAGAAAGAACCTTGGAGAGCTAAGCTGACTTCCTCAGCTATCTCTATCCTAGGGGTAGAGATAGTGTCAGTTCTGAGTGTGGGAACGAGGTTGAGAGTCTGGGAAAGAGTCTGATGCAGTTTGGGAGGGATGCTGCAAAAGAACAAAGACACCAGCAGAACTTCTGGCACTGATGAGTGCGACCTCAAAAACATAGCTGGGCAGGACCTCAAACATGTAGCTGGGTTTTCCTTCAAGACATTTGCTGAATGGGATGCATAGTGTAGAAGGCTACAAAGCCTAAATGGGGAACTGTTGAAAAGCAGAGGGTAGTTTTTTGGCAATCTTATAAGACAAAGTTAAAGTGCAGGGACCAGTAGACAAAGACCATGCAAATACACAAAGCTGAAAGGATGGGCAAGCCAAAGGCAGGTCTTCCTAGTTGTATTAAAGTGATAACTTCTCTATGTTCCCAGTGGAGGGTTAAACCCTTTCTACAGAAAATTTACACAATTTGTGCTTCAAAACAGTTGTACATATATACAATACCTGGTTATAAAGAAAAAGTATCAGCTATGTCAAAGATGAGACTTTCTGGCTAGGCACAGTGGCTCACACCTATAATTTGAGCACTTTGGGAGGCTGAGGTGTGTGGATGGCTTCAGCTCAGGATTTTGAGACCAGCTTGAGCAAGAGTGAGACCCCATCTCTACTAAAAATAGAAAAAATATCCAGGTATGGTAGTGGGCACCAATAGTCACAGCTACCTTGGAGGCTGAGACAAAAGGATCACTTGAACCCAAAAGTTTGAGGTTGCTGTGAGCTATGATGCCATGGCACTCTACCCTAGGGTGACAGAGTAAGACTGTCTCAAAAAAAAAAAAAAGACTAAAAGATCCTATGGCTAAAACTGAAGCGAAACAGATATATAGGTGATCAAAATATAGAATTAGCCAACAAGCTTTTTAAAAGAAATATGCAAGAGAAAGAGATCAAGTGCATTCAGATGGGGTCAGAGGAGATCAAACTCTCACTCTTTGTGGAAGACATGATCTTATACCTGGAAAACCCCAGGTACTCAACTACAAAGCTCTTAGAAGTGATCAAAGAATATAGCAGTGTCTCAGTATACAAAATCAATACTTACAAATCAGTAGCTTTTATATATACCAACAGTAGGCAAGCTGAAAAAATAGTCGAGGACTCTATTCCTTTTTTTTTTTTTTTTTGAGACAGAGCCTCAAGCTGTCCCCCTGGGTAGAGTGCCATGGCATTATAGCTCACAGCAACCTCCAACTCCTGGGCTCAAGTGAGTCTCCTGTCTCCGCCTCCCAAGTAGCTGGGACCACAGGCGCCCGCCACAACGCCTGGCTATTTTTTGGTTGCAGCCGTTATTGTTGTTTGATGGGCTGGGCTGGGGATTCAAACCCGCCACCTTAGGTGTACGTGGCTGGCGCCTTAGCCGGTTGAGCTATAGGCG
>CAUYTI010003341.1:0-49384 GCA_963575145.1 Galago senegalensis
TGGTTATGGTGGCAGGCACCTGCACGGAGGGTGGCGGGTTCGAACCCAGCCTGGGCCAGCTAAACAAAAATGACAACTGCAACAAAAAATAGCTGGGCGTTGTGGCAGGCGCCTGTGGTCCCAGCTACTTGGGAGGCTGAGGCAAAAGAATCCCTTAGGCCCAAGAGTTGGAGTTTGCTGCGAGCTGTGGCACCATAGCACTCTACCAAGGGCTACATATTGAGACTCTGTCTCAAAAAAATAAAATTGTAACACGTTTAAGTCACATATTTTTGTGACTAATAGGGAGCCTAAAAGTTGATTTGCTCAATTATAGGAGGTTCTTTAATTCCACATTATTGATGAGGAAAAAGTGAAGTCAGACAGTGATGTAAGGATTTTAGGGCAGGCACTTGTAACCCCAGCACTCTGGGAGGCCGAGGTGGGTGGACTGCCTGAGCTCAGGAGTTCAAGACCAGCCAGAGCAGGAGGCAGACCCCGTCTCTACTAAAAACAGAAGACTGGCCGGGTGTTCTGGCTGCACCTGTAGTCTCAGCTTCTTGAAAGGCTGAGCCACGAAAAGGGGCAGCACCCACAAAACACCGTGCTCAGTGAAGAAGTCAGATACATAAGAACAGGGAAATATGGCGTGAGGCTGTTGACAGCAAGGGGCAGGGTGTACACAGACAGAACGTGGACGGGAGGCCGTGTGCACTGGGAGGGTGTGAGGCTATTGACAGCAATGCCAGGGCAAGGGGTACACAGACAGGAGGATTGCTTGAGCCCAGGAGTTTGTGAGCTATGATGATGCCACAACACTCTACCCAGGGCAGAGTGAGACTCGGTCTCAAAGAAAAAAAAAGGAAAGAGAGAATTTGGGGGTGCCTCAAAAAGCGAGACCCAGAATTACCGTATGATTAACAGTTCCACTCCCAAGTCTCCTAGGTCTATAGTCTAAAAAAATTGAACACAGGGCTCAGATGGATACACACACGCCAGTGTTCCTTGCACATCCTTCACGATAGCCAACGCATCCTCAGTGGCGATACCGTTGCTAACGGATGGTTAACTTTGATTTCCTGTTAGATGTGTACAATTAATTTCCTTTTTGAAAGAGGTATCACTACACCTAAATTTTCATAGAAAATATTTTGTTTTCATGAAATTAAAACGAGAAAATAAGCCCACATGTTTGTGTTTATGGAACAATAAGCTAGAAATTCTGGCCGGTTCTGTTAGGGCTGGTTTGGTCACCACATCCCCAGTAGATCATGGCTTGTATAGAGCCAGCCGAAGGGGAAAATTATTCCTACATGCAGAAAGCAAAAAAGGCCCAAATGAAAACCAAGTGAAAGAACAAATCTACCCATGTGTTTAATCTGAAAGAGTCAAGTCGGGATATTGAAGGAGCCACTGGAGCCAGTGGCCGGATGCCGCCCCAGAGCTCCCCCCAGACAGGTGCACGGAGCACCTCCCAGCGCTCACTTGGGACTGTGCAGTTCCTCAGCCCGGCACACGATGCCAAAAAAGAAAGAACTCTGAAGTTTTCCCTTGTGGTGATTCTGAGACAATCTATAATACAGGACAAGAATATGAACTGGGAATATAGTAAGGAAAAATCTCGGTTTGAAACAGTTTTCTCTCAGACACACTGTCATCTGCTCCAGCGCCTGACCTTGATAACAGGCAGCACCATGCACACATCATTCTGGTGGAAAAAACCCACCCTTTCAAATGTCCCTAGACCCTGAGACCAACCGTAAGAAATAAAGAATGATACAAGCTCTGAGGGGCCCACCTCTGTGGGCACGGGCAGCAGGGTGAGCCCAACCCAGCCGGGCTGATGCGTCCTCCACGTTACGTAAGACAGTCAACTGCAGGAAGAATTCACTGCCCATTTTCCTGTAGAAGAAAATATCTTTAGATAATTAAAGCTTTTTTGCCAAGATGGAAACTCACCAACATCTCTCTTCAAAGCTTGGAGCGTCCCCTGGATTAATCTGGGAATCTGAACACGGCGGCCACATAATTGAACTTGTCCAAGACGCTCAACATGTGTGCTCGGCGGCAAATGTGGTGAAGTATCTTAACTATTATCAAACATTACATCATTAAACAGAAATTAGATGGAAATAAGGGAAGCCTAAAAATTGACTAGGAGTCCGGATGCTCTAAATGGCTAATATGTCCATTTTTCACCTGAAACCTCTCCAAATGCAGTTTTGCCATTAAGCAAAACCCAAAGAAAGGTAATCAATTCCAACTAAAAAGCACTTATCCTGGGATGACGGTGTGCAAGGCACTTCAAACCCCTGGCTGCCTGCCAAAACCCAGACAACAGCCATCAGCGTTTCCGACTATCCGAGGAGCACAGGGGCCACGCATAATTGACTAAAAGATGGGCTAAGACTGTGCCCAATCACTGTGTGATCAAAAACGCGTGGAATATTCAGCGCCACTTGATTACACGGAGGCTCGTCCTTTCACTCCCCTCATGAAATCTCTTCAAGGTCCACAGTACTGTAATAAGATCATTACTGTCAAGCGGTACGAATCGTGGGCAATGAGTCTTGGGATGGGGAGTCATACTTCACAAGCTCCCCTGGTCTCTCTCTCTCTTTTTTTTGTATTTTACTGCATGTAGAGGCAGCAAGGCGACGAGGTGGCAGATAATGATCACATCACTGTGTGGCAACTAGAAAGGCACTTTTAAGAAAAAGCAGAGAGAAATCAGCTTAAGAGAAAACTAAAACATTTTCCTTTTGATTTTTTTCTCCTTAAAAAAATTAAATAGAATTAAACTGTGTGCAGTAGGCACTTTTCATGAACTCTGATATAATGTCATTGAATTTAACCATTTGATAGATTTTCATATTGCAGCAAAGCCCATTACCCCACAGACAAATGGCCAATTTTCTCCACGTCCCACGTGCACAGGAGGCCCTTGTGAAGCTGTGTGTGTGCGCACGGCGACATCTGCGGAGCCTGTGCTGGCCGCGCACCCCGGGGTTGCACACCTGGTGCCCACTACCCGCGACCAGAAAGGGGACAGGGAAGGCAGGGGCATTAGCAAAGATTACAAACAAGCCCACAGTGTTGTTCTCAAGCCATGCATTAATGACGCATCTCAGAAAAAACCAGAGTCTGCAACCACCACCGGACCCAGCAGCCAGGAGGGGCAGATGTTTGATTAATACTTAAATCAGCACTGTGGGATCCCAATGGACAATGGGGGGCTTAACTATTCGCGACCTGCCTCGTTCCACTTCAAACTGCCCTTATAAACGCCTCTGCCCATAGTGCCAGCCACTGGGAGGCTGACGTGAGAGGGCTGTGAGTTTGAGTCCAGCCTGGGCAATACAGTAAGACCCTCCCCCATCTCTCTTTTTTTAAATTTTGGATTAATATTGGGCTGCATACGACTAGGTTACACAGTGTCCTTCTGTAGGGTTAAAGTCACTGAGTTTTAGGTGTGCTCTTCACTAGGGAGCTGGGCACCATACCCCTGCCAGGTACCCACCCCACCCCCAACTGGAGTTTCACCCCATTTTTCTCTCCTGTCAGCACGCAGATGTTAACCTATTGGTTTCAAGTCAGTACCATTTTTTTTATGAAATTGAAACAAGAAAATGACCCCACATATTTGTGTTTATGGGACACCAAGCTAGAAATTCTGGCCGGTTCTGTTAGGGCTGGTGTTTGTTTTTTCGTTGCCATGATACTTAGCTAAGGACTATGGTCTCCAACTACATCCAAGTTGTCACAAAATATACAAAACCTCCATCCTTCTCATGGCTAAATAATATTCCCTGGTATACACATGCCACAATTTATTAATCCCTTCACAAACTGGAGGGCATGTGGGTGGTTTCCACATCTTTGCAATTATGAGTTGTGCTTCCGTAAACATTCAAAGCAAATATCCTTATGACAAGATGTCTTTTTCTCTTTTTGTTAAATACCTAGTAATGGGATTTGCTGGATCACATGGTTGGTCTACTTTCAGTTCCTTGAGGAATCTCCACACTTCTTTCCATAAAGGTTGTACTCATTTGCCGTCCCACAAGACTCCCATCTCTCACTCCCCTCATTCAAAAAAACTCAAGAAGAAAAAAAAAGAAAAAACATACACATAGTAGCCTTAGAATACACACAAGTTTATTATATCTGAATTAAATATCCACAAGTCCAAAAAAATTTTGCCATGTCCCTTTGTACACAATGTGTTGCTGAATCCTGTGTGTTCTGTCTGCAAGTCGCTGCAGCAGGGACGGCATGTTTTACTGGACTGTGTAGATAGAGTGTGTGTGCACAGAAGACAGAAAGAGATGTGTCTGCAGAGAAGGCAGAGAGGGGCTCCTGAGAAGAGTGCCAAGGTCAAGACCTGTTCTCCAAGGTGGTGGTGGGAAGCCGTGGGTGGGGCCCCACTGTGCCCCAGAAACAGAAGTGCTAGAGGGAGGTGAGTCTCTGGGGCTGCAGGCCCCGGGCTACTCTCCAGCCCAGCCCTCCAAGCCCTTTCCAGGGGGACGGCTCAGGGCCAAAGCCAAACACAGACATCTGAGCCCCAGAGCCCTGATAAGGGGCCTCACTTCTGGTCTTAGGCCAATTACTAAGCCCCACTCTACCTTCTCACTCATTTGTGAAAAGAGAAATGCCATGACTCACATGCCTACACGACAGGGTTTGAAGGACCCAGGAAGGTAACACACGTTTAAGAACAGTGAACTCATCACAGATTCTTCTGTGAGCTCAGCCTAACAGTGAATCTAAGACCCAGGGAAGGAGTAGAGGGGACAGAGACGTCATCATCTGCTCTGTGCTTTCTTCTCCTTTTTTTCTTTTAGGCAGAGTTTCACTTTGTTGCCCTTGGTAGAGTGTCGTGGTGTCACAGCTCACAGCAACCTCAAACTCTTGGGCTCAAGTGATCCTCTTGCCTCAGCCTCCCGAGTAGCAGTGACTACAGGTGCTGCCACAATGCCCGGCTATTTTTGAAGACAAGGTCTCGCTCTGGCTCAGGCTGGTCTCAAACCCCTGAGCTCAGGCAATGCACCTGCCTCAGCCTCCCAGAGTGCTGGGATGATAGGCGTGAGCCACTGCGCCCGGCTCTGCCCGTGCTTTCTGCATGAAGTATTTTCCTTAAATGGCACGTGGTAGGTGGGGGCCCAGGCACATTAATCCCCACAGACAGGAACAGCAAGTTACGTAGTTTTATGAGCTGAAAGTTTCTCTCTCCCCCAAATTCACTGAAGCCCTACTACCCATAAGACAGCTCCTTAGGGAGCTGAGTAGGGCAGGTGAGCTCACGAGGGTGGTGCCCTACAACTGTCCCCCTCACCCTCTGCATGCAGACACTGCAGGAGGCCATGTGGGAACAAGGCAAGGAAACGGCCACCTTCAAGCCAGGAAGAGCTTCTCTAGGCCTGAGGTGGCAGCGCCTGGACCTTGGAGTTTCTGGCCCACAGAACCGTGCCCAATACACCTCTCCTGCTGCTCCAGCCGCCTGTGGGATTCTGACATGGTGCCCTCAGCTGAGGTGCATGTGGCTTTATTCTGCCCTTTCTGTTTGCCAAGTGGCTCTCGCACGGATGGAGCTCACGCTCGTCACCATCTCCTGTAGTTTCACATTTAGGAAGAGGAGTGACATCTGCGCTGCACGTGAGGAGGAGGAAAGATGACGTGTGCTCAGCTAGAGCATCGGAACACATACGCCTCCCAGGCCCCCACCACCTCTGTCTAACTGAGTACACAGACAAGGAGGGTTGAAAGGCCAAGCTGGAACGTCCTGACGCGTGAGATCCGGACACAGTGCACACCGCTCCTCTCCACACTGTGTCAATCGCATCCCTGTACTCTGTGTGACAACACACAGCAGGGGGACGTGTAAGATGCAGATGAGGAGCAGAGCAGGAAGGAGACCCAGCTGAGCAGCTTGGGCCACCAGAACCAGACCTGCCACTCTCAGCTTTGGACCTGGGTCTGAGTAGGTCACAGTGTCGTTGCTTATGTGACTGATACTCAAAGACAATGACAGAGCAAACATTGTACTGAGCACCAAGAAGATGAGTTTGAATGAGTGAGATCCCAGACTCTCCTGGAAGTTGTCCAACTCAGGGTCTCCTGAGCTAGGCCAGGTCCCAGTCTCAGGGCAGGACACCTGCTGAGCCAAGTTCCCTGTGGGTGGACTCCAGAGCCTGTGCCAGCAGGAAAAGCACCTGCGTGAGGCAAAGCGTCGAGGGCTATCACCTGCCTGTGTTTCAGAAGGACCCTTGTAGGCAGTGTGCATTTTCCAAAGGCGAGTCTCCATTTGCACGTGGCCAGAGGTCCAGGGGATGGAGTGCCTGACCTATTGCATCAGGAGCTGCAAATCCCTCCCCTCTCCACGCTCTAAGTCCCCTCCTGACAAGACTTAGCTTCTATTTACTTTTCGGATTTCCTCCTTGCATGGTAGGTATTTCCTTCTGCACGGAGCTTCATAGCCCTCCTCAGAGCCTCCCTGAGAGGGAGTCGGTGTTCCCTGCACCAGCTTGTCACTCGCCTGCCTTCTCTACAGGGCCCCGTGCACCCCAGAGGCCAGGCCACCCGTGACACCCAGAGCCAGGCACGGCTCCTGCAGCAGCAGGTGCCTGAGGCGCGTCAAGGACTGAAATCTAACCCTTTTAGTTTGCGTGTCCTTAAAAAAAAACAACAAAACAACTACCAACAATCCTCCTCTGGTCCGTGGGCTCCTCGTGATGGGGATCCTCTGCCCCGCCGCCCTGCCGCCGTCCACTCAGCTTTGTTTATTTCCAACCCGCCGGCTCCCACAAAGGATCTGAGAGCACTTACAGCTTGTGTGTGTTTGTGGCGGCCGGACTGTACCCTGCAGGATGGCTTTTGAGTCAACTGTGCCTAATCTACAATGTCAATGTCTACAGTAAACCCAGATCTACTCAATTTCAGCAAGTTCATTCTCTTGGAAGCTGGAGTTACAACCTGAGAGAGAACTCACTCTCTTTGGGAATGCAATCTGGTTTGTGCGGGGCGTCCGTCAGGATATGTGGCATCTCCTGTCTCTGATGGCTCACAGGGGATGAAACCCTGACAGTGTCTTCGATGCCCTTAGCAGAGTCAAAATTACTACATTTTAGGTAAATCTTTCAGGAAGATGCTCTGATGCCTGGTTTTTCACGTTTGCTGTAATTATCTGCTCAGCACAACTTTTCAGATGTAGTAGCCAACTGTTCAATAATAATGAAGTTTAATTAAGAAGTCCTTATTGGATCAAAAAATTATTGTTGATTATGGAGTTTCCATGAAGCCGTTCATGGAGACTTCTCAGTCAGAGTCGCTGGCAAAATTTAAAAAAGGAGCAGACACACAGGGCCAGGGGAGTGTCCTCAAGATGAAAAGGAGGAAACCCAGGACTGGGGGACAGCCAGAACACGTGCGCAGTCAGCTGTCATCTATCTTCCTTCCCCCTCCCCTCCAGCCACCTCCAAATAACACAGAATTAAATGAGAAAGCCCCTGTAGACAGGAAATAAATGCTGACCATGACAGTTCCCAAGCCATGACTTCTAACACACATGCACACGTTTATGGTCTAAAAAAGCAAACACACTGTCCCCCCAAGCATGGTGTGCAAATTCCCAAGTCACCCAACAATGGCTTAAACTGCATGACCGTCAACATAACCAGATTAGCGAGAGTGTGCATGCACCTACACGCTGCCTTCTCGTAACAATGAGACGCAGGAAAAGGGAAACCTGTACGTCACGCACGCACAATTTTTTATTTTCTCTCCAAAGCGCCTTCCAAAACATCAACTAGTTAATAACAAAGAGTCCTCAGGTAAAAGGTAACTGATCAAGAACAGCAACATCTGTCTCTTAGTATCTAAGTGAAAACAAAACTCCATTTGGTGACTAATTAATTCACCAGCACGGGTGTTTTAAGTTGTAAACAGACCGCATTTAATGAAAAAGCGATGCTTTCTACAGAGTTTTATTTAATAAGATAACATTCTGTCCTAAATTGGCAGAATATAAAATTAAGCTCTACAACAGGTTAGCTTCCCCTAACGTTTTCAATTCAACGCACTTCTGTCCTTCTGAGTACCTCTGCCTTTGGTGAATATCCTGCCCCACACCCTATGTACAGTTTCCTGTGTACGTGGAGTCCCCTAGTGATAAACATCTATGTACAACTCATACTTATAGACAGAGGCTATTGCAGATTATGGGTAAATGTACCTGTTTCCAACTTATATACAATTCAACTTAAGAACAAACCTGCAGAACCGATCTCGCTCGTAGCTCCAGGGGCTACCTGCACGTGTCTCCCTAGTGAGGCTCTAAGCGTCTGGGAGAGAGAGGGGCTGAGTCTTACTCTGCCGTGTCTGCTACAGACAGAGCTGTCTCTGTGCTGTTTGCTTACTGCGTACGTATTTGACGAAAGAATAACACAACCCACAGTTTCAGATTCTTCTCTGAAAGAGCGAAGGAAAACTAAGTCCCAGACCACTTACAACTCTGGAGTCAAGGGGACCTGTCAGCAGTCGGCTGCTCAGCGAGGACGGCTGCGAGGAGCATTTTCCACCATGATAGAGAGAGGGCTGCTTGTAACTTACCATCTATAAGATAACCTTTCAGCATCCACCCAGAATCAGCCACACTGTGGTTTGGTAAAGACCCAGAATAAATAGCCAAAGGAACAAGATGAGAAAGGTAAAATAAATTTCCCACAGAGGCCTTTAGACAAAGCACCATGAACCCATGTGGGAGAAAAAAAATCACCAGGATTTCTGCATAGCTTCTTATATAATAAGATCGGGTGGATCCAAACTGGCCCTGCATTTTAAAAGGAAGATCTTTGCTACACAACTTGGAGATGTTATGAGCCATATAAAAGTCAGTGTCTTTACATGGAATCTCAGAAATATCAAGGAAGCTATTCAGTCTGCCCCACTCCTAGATTCAAAGGCCGCTCCACACACCTCAAAGACTTGCTTTTTGCCTGGTGGAAAGAGTTTGAGGCAGAGAATTAAGAGACAGTTCTGTCACCTACCAGCAAGCTGACCCTGGACAAGAAAGCCACTTAACCTCTCTCTACTTCAGCCTTTTCACTGGGGAAACAGGGAAATTAGCACTTGATGCAAACTTGCATGAATGTTAGCAAACTAACGAGAACCAGCGATCCGGGGCCCCAGAACGGGGCTGCAGGGACAATTCCTTCATTTTAGCAAGGACAACCTCAATGCCAGACCCTGGATAAGAAGAGACCCAGAAAGCACTGCGATTCAAAGACAATGCCGAGAGGCGACAAGTGATTAAAGATCTGGAAAACCCACACTGCCTAGACCACTCCCTGGCACATGTAATTAAACCTGGTCCTGCCAGGAACCAGGGCCAGGGTGCTGTTACCCTTCCAGAGGCCACATTTCCAGACAAAGGCCCCACCAGAGGTGCAGCCGCCCGCAGGCCCAGGGGTCACTCTTTCTCAGGGCAGCCCTGGCTCTTCTAGTTTCTGTTAAATATGGGAACAAAATTCATCTCCTTGGCACCTGCACCCTCCATCTCCCTGAAAGCACTTACATCATGTGGGACAAGTGAGGCCACGCTCTGCTTGGTGGACCTTCCACCCACCCGTCATTACTGGTGCCCTGGGGTGTGGGTCCCCGCCACACTCTTCTCCTCTGTCACTTCAGGCTCCCTCCAGAGCATGGGCTTCAGGCCCCAGCACCAGCCTTCCTGGTGACAGCTGACCTCCTTCCACTGGTCTACGGGTGTCACGAAGCACCCAGATCTCCTTACAGAAGAGCCTCGAGTCCCTCTCCTGAAGGCCACAGCTGCCATGGGAGGCCTTCCCCAGATGTCTGCTCTCTCTTCTCCCCCTCATGCCCTGGGTCCTGCACCAGATCTGTGGTCCTCTCTTACTTCTGCAGACAGTCCACGTGGAGACTGTCCTCTGTGACTCAGCCTGAGAGTGCCACTGAGTCCCTCAGGCCCCTGACAGGATCAGTTGACTTTCAATGATACTCACTTTCCTACACCCCGAAGAGATTTAAACCGAGCCATTCCTTCTAGGAAGATATGTCAATACTCTGAGATTCAACTACCACATAGGTATCTTCTGCAGAGCTCGTCCCGTGGGGCGGTTGGTGGCATCGGGCGGGGGTACCCTGACCGACAGTCATTATTTGTTCACTGCTGCTGTTCAGAACCCTCATTTGTCACCCGAGAAAATCAGTTTTAATTGGCTGACCTTCTTAGCAGGACGCTTTTGGGATACAAATGGTAAGAACGTGGTGAAGGAGAAGGGCTTTCCTGGACGGCTGCTGGGCTCTGAACCTGGGTCTTGTCATGAGAAGCACCAAGACGCTGCCCAACCCACAGAGGCTCGGGAGACATGCCCCCTGCGCCCACCCCTTTCCGGGACGCGCACTGTGGGGCATCCCCAATATGGCCTGCTTATGACTCGTGGTATAAACCTGAACACTCAAATGAGCACAGTATTCAGAAAAACCGTGGCAGAAAGAGAGCAAGGAGGAAGGACATGATAATTAAAGGAGGTCCCGGCACGTGGAACCCTTCCTGAGGCCACATGACTGTTGTTGGTCTCACAAGCAATAATATGTGTTATGACAAGGTTTTGAAATTTTAATTTTCCTTTGAAGTATTTCCTTAACTTGAGAAGTGAAAGTAACGCAGTTAATTCAGCGTGGTGTGTGTGCGCACAGGGCACTCGAGGATCTCCACGTGCACTGGTGGCACAAAGAAAGTAACTTCATATGAAGGAGCCACTTCACAAAGGTCACATCCAGCTGCCACCGAGAATAAAAACCAAGGGAAGACCCGACAGGTCCCAAGAGGGTCTAGACGACCTCTGGCAGCTGGGATGTTGAGAGCACACAAGACAAGCATGGCTGACAGATGTTAACAGAGGAGATGTTTCTCGCAACACGTCCCTGCAGGCAGCGTCAAGGCAGCCGTCCTGTTAGCCAGCATCAGTGATGGCTCCGAGATTAGAAGTGGGGATGGTCTTCACCAGAGTAACTGGCCATGGCCCACCTCGGCATGAGTGGACACTGCTGCTCCAGGGAGCCAAGGCATTGCCAGACCACAGACTGAGACCAGGCACATGACCAGACTCCAGCATCACCACCACCAGTGGCAACTGCCGGAGGTTGGAGCAGGGATTGGGCTGAGTAATTTGAGAATCAGCCAGTGATGAGAAGGCCCCAGGACCCCCCTCGTGCTGCCCTGCAAACTGAAGGGACGCGAGGGACCTGCATTACCGTGGCTGCAGGCAGATCCTGCATTACCGTGGCTGTAGGCAGATCCTGCATTACCGTGGCTGTAGGCAGGACCTGCATTACCGTGGCTGTAGGAATGTCGGATTTCACCAATTTGAAAACATGAGCAAAGGTCCCGGTGAGCAGCCCCTTACCCCGCTCCCGGGAGCCTTACCTTCGGCAGTGCTGGAGAGCCCGTCGGCTTTGAAGTTGCTGGTGCTTTTCTTCCTTCGGTGCTTCTTTCTGTTGGCGTGCGGGGAGGGGGGCGGGTCGAGCTTGGGGCTGGTGGTGCTGGAGATACTTGGGCTGGAACAAACGGAGTCCCCCAGCCCCGTGTCTGCCAACGGACCGGAAAAGGCAAAAGAATACAATGGTAAGCATTTAAAAAGTAGATCCGGCACAAATCCCAAAGCAATGTTCCTGCAACATCACACAAGGCCCTGCAAGTGACAGCAGGTGGCTGGACCGGAGCCCCCAGCCCAGGATGAGCAGACCAGGCTTCCTCGCCCTCACACGCCACCTGACGGCCACAAACCAGCACTTAGTTCTCCATCACCTTTCTGCTTTGGGGAATTAAAAATTGTCTACTTTGCACGACTGAAGTTTGGAAAAGCAAAGTGGTGAGTTTATAACTTTTTGATTATTTTTCTCTTCCTGTACTTACCCTGATACATTAGAAATGAATAAAGACACCAAGAACAGAGAGGGAAGTGTCCTCTGGAATGGGCGTGACTGTGTGAGCGCGCACACCAGGCATTCCCGGCTCTTCCTTCCCCTCATTACATGAGACTGTCCCTTCATTACCCCATCAGTGGAAGATGCTGCATTATCTTTCCTCACTCTCATGTCCAGCAGTAGTCGAGATAGCAGACCTGCCAATTCTTCATTCACTAAAGCTACCAATTAAAGCTTAAAACCAATACACAGATGAGATTATTCACTACCAGTGAAACTCTCAGCTTACTCCAGCCAGTTTCATTTTTATCAGAGGAGGGAGGCTGATGTGCTTCTAAATGGCCAGGAATGCACATGTGATTCTACCAGAACAGAAAAGTACACAGAAAAACTGACAGCCCAAACACGGGCAGCACACAGTCCAAGTCCTGGAAATTTTTTATTTCATGATTTACCATCTTTATAAGTCCCAAAACAAGGCACTTTGCAATCTATTCAGCTCTGCCACTGATTTGTTCTGAGTACATACTGTGGCCTGCAGCTTTTCTGGACGTGTGGCACCTGTCACTGATCGGGAAGGAAGGATAAAGACTCCTGTTTGAGCGGCACTGACGCTGTAGCCAGGCCAGCACCTAGAGGATGCTGGAAGGTGGTGAGTGTACAGAGAAAGGGGACACGCCCTGGACTGTGGGGGTGGGAAGCTGGACTCTACTCAGGGACAACCATTGTAGATAGGGTGGTTGGGGGAGGTCTTGCTGGGAAGGGGACACGCCCTGGACTGTGGGGATGGGAAGCTGGACTCTACTCAGGGACAACTACTGTAGATAGGGTGGTCAGGGTAGGTCTTGCCGGGAAGAAGACCTTCAAACCAAGACTTGACAATGACAAAAGAAACAGGGTGGTCAGGGCAGGGAGGGAGCCTAGTAAATTCAAGAACAGAAGGCCAGGCTCAGTGCCTGTAGCTTAGCGGCTAAGGTGCCAGCCACATACACCAGAGCTGGTGGGTTCGAATCCAGTCCAGGCCTTCCAAACAACAATGACAACTACAACCAAAAAAATAGCTGGGCATTGTGGTGGGCACTTGTAGTTCCAGCTACTTGGGAGGCTGAGGCAAGAGAATCACTTAAGCCCAAGAGTTTGAGGTTCTGCGAGCTGTGAAGCCACAGCACTCTACCTAGGTTGACAGCTTGAGACTCTGTCTCAAAAAACAAACAAAAAAACTCAGAAGGCCAGGGTGACTGGGGTGGAGGGTGGACGGCAGGAGGCACTGCTAGAGAGGACTCACTTGTGCACTGAGGGAACAGGGGGCCACTGCAGGCAGGGCTGTGAGCAGAAAGGTGACATGATTTTAAATATAAACATCCTTGAAATCAAACTGAATTTAAAATATTTTTATTTTGTAAAGTTCTAAAAATGTATCATATACTGAAAAATGAAAAAATACCTAAATAGCTTAAGGTATCTGAGAACATATGTGGTTTTAAGAACGCCCAGATGCACCTCCTTGGCCATCCCAAGACCAGCAGGAAGGGTCAGTCTCCATTCCTCGCACCCCACACACATGGACACGGTGAGGAAGGGGACCTCAGAGAGCCCTGAGTGAGCAGGACGCCCTGGGCAGCAGCACCTGTGCCCATGCCGCGTATGCCCGTGCGCAGACTCCATCTCAGGGGGCTGCAGAAACTGGCGTCTGGTATCCCGGTGACTCCTCCCGGCAGGCTACTCTGCGCTGCACACACACACTCTGTCCTTAGGGACAGTACCATGCAGATAGCCTGCTGTCCTGGCGACAGGACAAGAGGTGGTGTTGGCAGTAGGGATTTGGCCACCTGCTTCTCCATGTGTTCCCATGGTGGCCTCCAAGCTTGTCCTGGCCCCCCGCCTGTCACCCTCTCAGGGATCTTGATCAGTTATTTCCGCTGGGCCCTCCCTCTCCATCAGCTTCCTGTCTGTCTATGTGGGGGGACGGATGATCATATTTACCATCCCCCCCCTTTCCTTAACCCTTCCAACTGCAGTGTTAACGGCACAGCCCTACAGAAGTCACGCCGGTCAGGTTCTGTGAGGGGCTCTCCCACACGTGCACAAAGACCCCTCCACCCCCCCACTCCAGTATGTTCTGTTGTCACCACCTGCATTTTACAAACGAGAGATGTTCCATGACCCATGGAAGACACAGGGCTAGAGTCTGCTCCTGAGTCTGCTCAGAACTACCACATTTCCATCCCCGTGGGCGGTTTCCATCTACTCTCTTCTCACTCCTCAACGTCCGGCCCCCTCCTCACGGCTTTACTGTGGCACCCTCGCTGCCGTGGCCCACAGCCCCTTTATCTTCCCTGCTCTCACCTTCCTCCCTGTACTGACCTCAAGACGCATCTTCTTCCCCACGCCTGCAGAGCCTTCTCCACACACGACACCCAGGACGGTCCCAGTCCCGTCTCTCCCTGCCCTTGGCCCAAGGTTTTACACTCATCTTTCTGAAGCAGTTCTGAGATATATTTTAAGAATACCAGATGCCATTAAATATTAGATAAAAGGCTGGATGAATTAAATTTTATGTATAATTTCAGTCCTCACATTTCAGTGGTCAGTATGACATTCTGGGGGGAGGTGGTCTAGAGACCCCAAGATCACCCAATCCTAAAACAATGTGTTTGTCAATGCTCAAGCCTACAGTATTTTTGCACATTTCAAACATTTCCTGCCTAGGGTCCAAAAGTCTTCACCCTACCCCCTCTGTGTTTAGAAGGGCTTTGTGCCAGGACATGGGGAAACCACCTCAGCGTGAGTGTGCCTGTGCTCAGAGGCGCACCCCTAACCCTGCCAGGAAGCACAGGCCGACACAACCACCCCTGCTGCCCTGCGGCCACCTGTTCCTAAGTATTGTGCTGTCCGGTGTGTCCTCTCATTCGGTAGGCCACGTTAATTCCCAACTTAGCCTGACTCCGCATAAACTGGCATCTCTCTGTCTCAGCTCCTACTGGTCCCACTGCGGGGACTCCCGCACTCAGCTGTCATCTAAATCTACCCCCTCCATCACACTCTTTGACAAGAGCAGTACATCCCAGGATTTCTTTTGAGACATTCAGCATGGGCCATGACGGTCCCACGATGGCCCCATGCAGGTGCGGCAGGGCCCACGGTAGCCCATTATTCTTTCCGTCTGCTTGTGTCCCGGGGCTGTACTTTTTTGCTTTTTACAATGGTCTTCGCTATTCCCAGCTGTTCTGAGCATGCACCTCTATACACCCATCCTCATCAAGAGGAAAGATGCTCAACAGGGTGGGCTGAAGACAGAGCTTCAATGCTCCCCTTTCTCCCCCGATCTCTTCTGGCCAGGAGGCTCCAGCGTCCTTTCCTTCCAACTCTCTGCCTGCTCTGTGTGTCTGACTGGGCCGGGGCGGGAGGGGCAGTGCTGGTGATGGCCTCTGGACAAAACTACTGAGGCCTTAGACCTGCCCTTCCATCCTGCCACCTGAGAAGCTGCCTCACAGCTCCTACGCTCCACCAACCCCAGGGTGACCGTACTTTCACTTTGCTCAAGACAAAAAATGCACAAGAGCCCCACTCAGAAGGGTGCACCCCCACCAAGCCCAACCCCATGGGCAGTACCGCAGCCCCCACGTTCTACCCTCTTCCAGCTGGCACCAGATGTGCTGCAGCAGCTCCTACAAAACTGCCCCAGGCAGTCCCTGTTCTTCTTTAAAGCTTAGCTCCTGGAACGTGTCTGTCCTCATTCCTGCCCATGCCAACCTCACTCTAGTCTGGCTCACATCATGCTCAGGCCACCTGTGCTTTCCACAGTGGCTGTCAGTGGAAAAGTTGCAGTGAGGTTGCCTCAAGCTCAGCAGGAACCACACAGCCCCTTCCTCTCTGATGGGGAGGTGCTAACAGGTGCAGGGAAACCAGGACGTTCGGGGCCCCAGAAGCCGAAGGAGGGAGCCCCAGGAGATGCCCTCATCCACTGGGCACCCCCTGGTTGACATTTCATTTCCTGGTGAGAGCATGAGCTTTGTGAAGGAGGCCTTCACATCCTCTTCACCAGGGCACATCCTGAAACATCTTCAGGATGAATAAAGGGAGCTCGATGCCCATTTGCTGAATTTTATTAAAGAGCCGACCTCTGCTCATTCAAGAGGCACTTACACAGGTGCACAGAACTGCTCTTTGGTGTAAAATAGAGGAGGACTGTAACTTTGTGACTTAAAACTAGCCACAAGCACACTTTAGTGCCAAACCACTGTGCTGTAGGTGTCTGACTGTTTGGAATGTGTTTTTAGGTGAGTAACTATGGCCATGAATGAAGCCTGTTGATGCTGAGAAAGTGCCCTGTGTCTTCTGCACAAATGAACCAAGCAATGTTCCTTGAGCTGGCTGCTGGCAGAGAACAAAGGGCAGAACCCTGTCCCCATGGAGCTGATTTCTAAGGAGTGACGAGAATGCCTATCTAATTTCTTGCTTGATGCCTTCAGTAAAAGAGTATCTTTCCTGAACAAAGCCAGAATCATATCTACGGCAAGTATGTCACTGGCATGGGTCTGCAGACGAGGCAGGAGGCAGGGAGCTTGGTGCATGGCTCCTTTACCAGGCCTGGCACATGCAGGCAGCCCATGGCCAGTAGGGAGATGTCGGTGTTACTGAAGTATCAGGTGCTGAGAAGTGGGTGGAGGAGGGACAACAGGAACCCAAGAGCTTCGTCCTGGCCCCTGGAGGGAGGGAGGAAGGTTTCTAAAAGGACACAGGGTTGTCATAGGCAGTAAAAACAATGGTGATCTCAAGAAGACGCAGAAAGTAAGGTCAGTGTTTCTAAGCCTTTCGCATTCCGGCTCCAGGGAGCACTGCCTGCCCACCCCAATTGCTGTTCCCAGGGCCAAGGTCCTCCAAGGGGGGGGAGGCTCAGGAAAACCATCCCTGGCCCAGCTTAGAGACACTGACTTTCCAGCCCAGGCTGCAGGGGAGTGTAGGGCCATCTCTGTCATTGCCTCCCCCAGCCATGCACACACTCCAGCACACTGTGGCCTCAGCCCTAGCAATTTGACTCCCACTTTCTTGCTGGAGGGGGCCGGCCAGCAGCACTGTGACCAGGCGTGGGGGTCAGGTGTCGGTGGTGGGCTTAGGCAGTGAGGCACACGAGGCAGGAGTGTAGCTGCAGAGAAGGATGGAAGCGGCACATGAGGATAAGGCGGAGGAGCGGGAAGGCCCTGGGTGCGGGGACCAGGCAGGGAGAGTGGTCCAGGGCTCGCCTGCAGAAAGGCCTGTCCTGATCACACTCTGGCCTGCGGTGGCCTTCTGGAGAGAGCCCCACAGGTCTCTAGTGAACTGGGTGTTAGGCTTGGCTGTTAGGATGTTAGAGCCCCAGCTTCTAGATCTCTAGACCTTCCCTTCAGGAGGAGATGTTTAACATTCCCCTGCTTTAAAATATGAGCAATCAAAACGCACCGGCTTCCGAGAGGTGCTTTTCCATTTCCGACGCTCCTCTCGCCTGACAAGGTATCCCTCAAACGCAGGAGGCCCCCAGAGCCCCTCCCGAGACACTGTAAATGGGCTCAGCCGCCGCCCGGCCTGCGACCCGCTCCTCCCGCCCGAGCGCAGGGGATGCGTTTTATTTTGCAGCAATTACTGGGCACCGGGACAGACGACCAGTGTCGACACATGAAGCATGGGAGGGGAGATGCTCGGGGAAGAAAGGCACGCCAAATTAAAGAGCGAGCGGCCTCATTACTCCACGTTGAAACTGGCTTTGACGGGACCCGGGGTCCCGCGCATGGCGCGGAGCCGGGCTGAGTCTGCACCATCCCGTGCGTTCAATGTCAGCCATTAGTTCTTCCCAATCGGGCAGCGAAGCTCAGTGCACACCCCAAAAAATATATAATACGAGCAATAATCATCACAATCTGCAGTCTCTCCGAGCTTCGGTACGTGAAGGATGAGCCAAAGGAGCAGCTTCACTTTTCACTCGGAGAGCTGACAAGCATGACTAGAGGGGGAATAAAATAACACTCCGTCCGCATAAATATCAAGCAGCCTGCTCGGGACTGATGGGCCAGGAATGTATTCTTAGCCATCATTCCAGCAGACAGGCCCAAGGACACTCATAACTTATTTTACAATCATTTAGTTTCAGCTCAAGTGGAAAACGTGACAACTTATCTCTGCTGACAAGATGCCATATCGAACCTCACAATTAACTCTCCCCCGATTATCTGCCCAGCCGATCATTAGCTGGGCAATTTTTGATGAACTGGTGCAGGGAGCTTGTCTCTGTGAGTGTCGTCACCAGGTGCGCTGATAGGTTTCTGATGTCCCAGTGATATTCAAATAGACCAGGCTCTGTGCCTGTGATTTCCACCTTCCTCCTGCTCCCAGGGGTCTCCAATGTGGTCACTGGGCGGAAGTGTACTGACCTCTTCTAGCACTGCTGTGGCGATGGCCTTGATCCTGTGAGGTGAGGTCCTTCCCTGACCGCACCTGTGTTTCAGGGAGTGCTGGGCCCTGCAGAGGGACACCTCCCACCACTCATCCTCACGGGGCTTGCGTTGGGAAGAAGACACCAAGAATCTGCTGTAGGAGATGCCCATACTTGGGAAGAGTTGCCAAGGGTTCCTGACTGTTAATTTTCTGTGTGTTCATTAAAGATACAAAATGCTTTAGAACACATGTTCCTAAGAAGTGTGCGTGTATGTGAAAAAAGAGAGACAGGAAAGGAAGACAAAGGAGAGGAGAGGAGAAGGATGGGCGCGCACCTGCCAGCCTCCTGCCTTCACTGTACCTTAACTTACCTGTTCGGCAGTGCTAGGCACAATACAGTACTAAGATCCCCCCTTTTTTGTTATTAAAAGAATTCAAAAGTATCAAAGAAAGGGGCATTTGTAGGTGCCAGGAGGGAAATAGCTGAAGGCCAAGACCCTCATAAACTCAAGATGGGGACATGACAGGAACTAGTAAATTAAAACACACTTCCTTTGATAGAAAGCCAACCGTATAAAGCTAATTTGGATCTTTAATGAGGGCTCTGTTCTTTCTGAAGCTTATAGAGATGTGTAGGCTGGTAAATAAAGAACAGGCCACCTTTGCCATCCAAGGAAATCACAACATCCTGGGTCTCTGTTAAAAGGTGAGTGTGAAGTGAAGTTCAAAACCTCACCCCTTCTCACAGCCCTTTTGACGGGAGCTTTCAGCGGGAGGAGGTTTACTTGAATCCTGATCTCTGAAGATGTTTCAGAGACTGGCATTATTGTCCCTTTCCCTTTGCCGCTCACACGGAGGTACACAATGTCAGAAGGGGCAGCGGGGACGCAGCGGGGGGCCGGGGAAGATGACAGGTGTTAGGGAAAGGAAAAGACGGCACAGCGCTAGACTGAGTTACAAAAACGGGGAGGAAAGGGACACAACAGGAGGGGCCAGAACTGAAGGGAAACACGGGGGAGAAGAGTTTCCTACTTGGGCCATTCTCAATGACACCAAGAGGTCTCTAACAATCATGCGAAACAAGTTGGAATTTAGGAACCTGGATCTTCATTTAGATGGAGCCCTGGATTCCTGAGACATGGCTTACTATATACACAAAAATAAAGCCTTACCAAAAGAGCACAAATCCTGGTCACTAATTAGGGTACAGGGTTTCTTTTTTTGGACGTGATGAAAATATTTGAAATTGACTGGTGACAGTTGGCTCCTATCTGTGACTATACTAAACACATTTGAACTGCACGCTTTACATAGGTGAAGGCTATGTCATGTGAATTTTGCCTCAACAAAGCTACTTTTTTGAAGTGGAAGAGAAAGGGAAGGGTCATCATGTTAAATGGAACACAGCACCTAAATAAAGGTGACAAGTAAGCTCACTGGACAGTCTGGCCAGAAGTGGGAGGGGAGAGCCCAGGCAGCAGGGGCTGGGTAACCCCGGGAACCAAGGCCCTAGGCCATCACAAGACTCGGGCCACAGGCAGAGTTTGGGATTGGGGAACTGATGTGGCTGTCTGGCCTCTGGCCACCTGCCAGGAACCGCTTCTACACAGCAGCCCTTCCTGAGGAGCGGAGGAGAGGCCAGGGGTAGAATGGTCTGGGCTTTTCAAGCTCCTGTATGTCTGCCCTCCCCAAGTCACGTCCCTTCTCTGACTCCTTGGTCACTTCCTTTGCACCCATCAGAGTCCTGGTCTCTCTCCCTTCCTGTCCACTGGAACATGCTTTGGCAAGGCATCCTCAAGCATCTCTGGATTGTCCTCACACCTGATGGCTGGCTGGCACCGGACACCCTCATGTGGTTTTAGGGAATGGCAGAAAGCCTGGAGAAGCCAGGGGAGCACTTGGGAATGCAAGCCAGGATTTTATATTTAAGGGTCAAAAATCAAATTGTTCTCCAGTTGATCTTCAGCTGAATACAAGCTGCATGAAGTTTAAATTAATCCAGTAATCTCCAAAAAATGTAAAGGCACGCTGAGCGGTGGAAATGAAATCATTTCAAGAGATTCCTGTTTCTCTCTCCTGCCTCATCTCTTTTTACATAATCAGTAGCAACCATTTCTCAAGTTTGGGGCTTGTAGCTGGTAAATTACAAGAGATTCTGTTTCACCTGGAAAGCTGCACTGGCTGAACAGGCTGGGGAAGGACTGAGCATGCCTTGGAGAAAACTCAATTAAATCAAGAAGTTAATTAGATGCATAATCTGTCCCTGAAAACATAAATTTCTCATCTTTAGAAACTCAGCGGTTTCTATGAAAGTCACATGCTGTCAAATTACCAATTGCCACGCAAGAAGGTGCCCTGTCTGTGGCCAGGAAGGCTCCGCACACCTGGCCGTGGCACGGCCTAGTCCAGGCCCTGAATGTCCAGGGCCATGTCATGCTCCTCAAGGGACAGAAATATAACGAAATAAGGCTTCCTCTTCCTGGCACACCCCTGCTCTTTATCTCCTGACATCGTGTGGTTTGAAGACACAGAGCGATGGTGTCCTTAGCCCTTAGAAGATCTACAAATACAGAAGCCCTGACTTCAAAAGGAGCTCATTTCACTGTGACGTAACATCCCATTGAGCCAGGGTTCAATGTCATAACAAGTAAGTAATGGGATTCTTTTCTTTTTAAGGATTTGCTTAATTACTTCCCTCCTGTTTAGATGGATTTCTAATTTCTGACCATACATCAACACTTTTGTTTATTTTCTATATTTGAGATTATTACTTTAGAGCAGCTTTCAGATGTGGGTTTCAGAAAACGAGCACCCGTGGAGCTCTGGGTACATGCTGGGGAGCCGCAGCCCCAAGCCCTGCACATCTCCCAACCAACAGCATGCGGTGAGTGACCAGGCAGGTCAGCTTCACCCTGTCCACCTCCTGACAGGTCCCCAGGATGGCCACAGCCTGAGGTGCAGGAGGGGAGCAGGGCGAGAGCAACACGCGGGGTTCCACAACAAGGCGCCACCCCCAAACCCAGCTGGCCAGATGGCCACGTGACCTTGGGTATGACTTCTTTCTTAACTTTAATTTTTTCACAGGCAAAACAGTGCTCCTGAGGCCCCCTCCCTACCCCCCTGGCCTGCCTCAGCCCACACCTGCTCTAGCCCCTGCTGAACTCAGGACTGGCAAAGGCAGCTCTGCCCTCCACTCCCATCCATGGGAACGTGGTGCCAGGCGATGTGCAGACAGACTAATGGACAGATGGGGCCACCCCTCAGCCAGGTTCTGTCCTAGGAGCCATGAAGTTCAGTGTCAGGCACATACAGAAGGGACCACAGTAAGCACAAACGTCCCCAGAGCACAGTGGCCTGCGGGGTGGGGGTGGGGGGCACCCTGCAGCCTCCTTTGTTCCCCAAGACCAGGCCGACACAGCTACAAAGGGCCATCCGGCCTTTCCAAACCACCATCCAGCATGGTTAAAACTAAGGACTTCACACACAGAGCACTGACACAAATAACGCTGAGAGGAAACCAGGCATGTGAGGGGAACAGTTCTGATAACAGAGAGCATCTTGGGAAATGTGCTTTGAGCTACGCCATGCTGAGAGGCGGGCACGCTACAGCGTGAGGGAGGACAGGCAGCCCCTCCTGCATGGCCACATGTGAGACCCTCTCCAGCCCCCACGGTGGAGGGGCCGCCCTCTTCTTGGCTCCCCCCAGACACTGCACCCGTCACAGCCTTTAGCACACCCTGATTGGGTTCCCTGGTGGTTTCCTTTCTATGGTTGTGTCTCTGTGATTTTTTTCTAACTTCCTTACCTACACCCATCGGCAAGCAGGCACCAAGCACAGAACAGATGCTCAGTGAAAAGTAAAAAAGGAAAGAAAGGAATGTGCCAAGCAAGACGCTGCGGTGCAGAGAAAAGTAACTACATCTGAGTGCAGAAAAACCCAGCACACCTGGAACTGTGTATGTTAAGACCTAGGAGGTTGTTTTTTGTTTGTTTGTGGCCCCTCCAGCATATGGGGCCAGAGCCCTACTCCTTTGAGCCACAGGCGCCGCCCAAGACCTAGGAGTTTTGAATATTACTTACATGCTAGCTGAAAAACCTGCTTTCCACACCCTTACAGCTTAAGTATTTTGGAGAATAAAGGATTTAACCCTGTATTATGATAATAAACTATGTCTCCTTTCCCTGAGGCATCATGTGTAACCTTTTGTTAGGTTTTAAGTCACCTGTCAAAAATATCACGGTATTTTTTGGGAGTGAAATCAAATGCTAATTTGTGAAGTTCATTCCACCCCTTTTTTGGTTTGTCCTCATAGAAATACCTTGTAAACATCTAAATATTTGAAACATCTGTTCTATGTGGTTTCCTGACTTTCCTACACATGGGATGGGAGGTTTGACTCTGAAGGGGATCCTGTGGCTCCCCGCCTCTCTGGGTAGTGGGTGGCATGCTGGAGCTGGCAGGCAGTGATAGGATTACAGTATCGGTGCCTGGCAGGGAGGCTCGGCCACTTGAAAGAGGCCCTGCATGCCCTTCCACCACACCTGCTCTAACATGTGCCCCACTCAAGGGGCTGGAGGTCACTCAGCAGGACCCCCACTCCTGGAGCCGCCAGACCCTAGGGATGCTTGGAGGGGTTGGTTTATCCAAACCACTCATCCACAGTGACCCTGAACAGCAAGGCCTGCAGGTGGAGCTGGAGTGGGGAGTCGGCAACCTCGGAGGAGCCCTAGACAGTGAGGTTTAGCATTAGGGGTACCACACAGGACTTCCTACGCTCAGTGGGAGGCACTGTTACAGGCTCTGAAGCAAAACAACGATATTCCTGGCTTAAAAAGACGACAAGATATATAGCACAAAGATCCTAACCAGCAAATCCAGTCCGAATTCTGTATTGCTACAGATAGACATGTAGGCACAAAGTATTCAAAATGCACTTCCTTAAATCCACATCGCGTGCTGCCTTGGTACCTGTTCTGCACCTGCATAACCTGCAAACGTAAACACTTTTGGTAAAAATACAGAAAAGTCTCCATTATTTCAATTTGAGGATCTGTCCTATGAAATTAAAAAAAAAAAGTTTTAGATGACTTTGGCAGCTATTGAAAAGAGCATATTTTCCTCTCCTGCTGTTCTTGAATTTTGCTAACCCACTGCTAATGACTAATGACCGTGCTACATATTTCATGTAGATTCCAGGGCTGGGGAGAGCCTCTCACTTCCCCTGCCTGGAAACCAGACATTATCAAGCCCCTCATGTCTCTGACTAGCACCGGTGAGCTCTGCTGGGCACCTTCACCTGAATGGAGAGGCAGAAACTCTGAGGTCATCTGAGCACTGAGCACTGGAATCAGTGTGGTGTCAGTGAGAAGATGGGGCTGACAACCCACCCCCCCCTTTTTTTTTGAGACAGAGTCTCAAGCTTTCATCCTAGGTAGAGTGCCAGGGTGTCGCAGCTTACAGTAACCTCATATTCTTGGGCTTAAGCAATTCTTTTGCTCAGCCTCCCAAGTAGCTGGGACTATAGGCCATGTGCCACAATGCCCAGCCATTTTTTTGGTTGTAGTTGTCATTGTTGTTTGGCGGGCCTAGGCTGGATTTGAACCCGCCAGCTCCAGTGTATGTGGCTGGCACCCTAGCTGCTTGAGCCACAGGCGCCGAGCCTGATGACCCTTTTTGAAGACACTATTAAATAACTGTATTTAAAACAATTTCCCAGGTGACAAATGTGTAGGAGAGAGGATGACAGACAGTTCCCTAAGCCAGATGCTAAATGAGCAGGTCAGAGTAGATTGTTTGCTTCCACCAAAATCTGTGGCCAAGATTTCTTGCAAAGGAGCCTGAGAATTTCCTGCATTTGTTAAGTGCTGAAATTCTGCTGATGTAAAAACGGCCCCCTCCACGAAGGGACAGGGCGGCTGGCGTGCTGTGATGCACGCATCTGTAGCCCGAGATTCTGATCATCCCGGATACGAGAAGTGTTTATTTTGTACCAGCATACAACTCGTGATTCCCATGGAGGACATCTAGGGGAGGCGGAGGCTGTACCTACGGACACTCAGACGAGACACCGATGGCAGGGTGACATTCTTTCTGTCTCGGCTGGGACAGCCCCGGTTTATGCTTGTTCCCCAGGGTAATTACTAATATACAGTAACGGCAACCTTAATCAGTAAGCCTCCCCAAAGTGGTGAGAGATGACTATTTAAGCTTTGGGGCAAGTAAGAGGTTTCATGAAAATAGAAAAGTCCTGAGAGCTGCCCCACATTTCTGAGGCTGCTGCGTCACGATGGCCCAGAGAGCATTGTCAATAAACACACCCGGGATTGGGAAACGCTGCAAGAGTTTGCAACATGGCAGATAATTTATTTGAACTTGCCTGGACATCTATCAAGTATTGTACTCGGGATAACTGTCTCCACCAATACCTCACAGATGAAGACCCCGCAAATAACAAGCCCACTCACAGCTGTTGACCACAGATATTCTCAAGTGTCACTTAAAGTATAGCCTTTAAAAAAAGACAGAAGCATGTAACCTCTAGAATTACCGACATTTAAAAACCAGGATAAAACTTCTGCCAAAAAGCAACTAATAACCCAGCATTAATATTAGAACACTCTTTAAAAAAGAACTGAGCGTGTACCACCTAAGTTTTATCATTCTATTTCTACACTGTCTTGGAATGTGGCCCTTGTCCTAGTTAAAAAAAAAGTATTTGAAGATCCTGAGTCGGATTTGTGGTGAACTTGAAGCATTTTCCTCAATGTGGCTAAAATTTTGTCAATATAGTTCAGTCGGATACGGTGGTTGATTTTCGGGGAAAGTTGCTTTAAAATGAAATGAAAGATAAGACTGTGTTCCACAATGTAACAACGGACATCTCCCCCCTTTTCCTTGAGCAGAAACCCCAGCCCCCGTGGCTGATGGAAGGGTCAGTGGTGGGTGCAGAGAGAAGTGGGATCCCGGCTGCATTCATCAAAGAGCAGCTCACTGCTATTCTTCTCCCCTGCAGCTGCCTTTGATCCCCTGGGGGGAGGTTAAAAGCAGCGACTACCCACCAGCCTCCCTGCCTCCAGCAGCGCGGTGTCTCTCTCCCATCTCCCCGTCCTGTGCAGGTTCCCACAATCCCCAACCGCCTCTCCTCTCCCCCATCAGCTCTCACTGGCTCCTCCCACACACCCTGCCCTGTCCTCCAGCACAGCTGGCCGAGGCCAGGTTGCTGGTCGCTCCTGCTCATTCTTGGGATGCTACAGTTTGCCAGCTACCTCCCTTGCTGGGCTGGAGGAACCTGGGGCTTTCCTCAGCTACACTGGACACCAGACTCCAAGGAATGCCTTACTCCTAATGCACCCGGGCCCACTAGGCTATAAACCTGGCTGGACAGTCACATATTCCCACTTCCACAGCCTCACACCCCAGCACGGCCCGCTCCATCCCAGGGGCTTTCACCACCAACGGCCTCACCCTCTGAGAGCAGCTTCACTCCTGTTTGTGTCCCTCTGTGATTCCCAGGCTTTTGCCATAGAAAAGGCAGAAACAGGTGTGTTTTCCTCCGTGAAATGCTAGTTAGTTTCCTGTGTGTAGATCTCAGGCCACCTTTTCCTAGGTGAAGGGTCTCTGTGTTTTCTAGTAGAACTTAACGGTTGGTCCCACGGTGGTCTGAGGAACCGTCCTGTCAGGGTGGTCATGCAGCTGGGGCAGCTCATTGTACTTTGCTCTTACTTTATGAGGGTGTGTGGAAAATGGGAAAAAGATGCTGATATTGGGAAAAGAGTATGATGCTCGTAAGCTTAATATGCGAAATGGACACAAAATGGATTCACCAGGCAGCTCAAAGTGGCCCATCGTCCAGCTCTGGATACTCTGGGGATTTCTGCAGATCTGCTCAATTGTGGAGAAAGAGATGATGATACGAACACAGTGCGGAAGGGCAGGCCGCGCTGAGGCGTAATTAGGAAGTCCACGCTATTTTTCGGCCCCTGTGAAAGAGCACAACTCCGCTATTGCCCCTTTGAATGGTATGGTCACGCTTTGTACAAGCTCAACTTTATACATGTTTCCAAGAAAAACTGTACATGAAATCATGAGCCGGGTAACTCCAATGCTAAAATCCCAAATGCTCCCATTTCCAAGTGTCGACATGACGCTCGAGGGACATGCTCACTGTAACCTTTTAGATTTGTGATTTTTAGATTAAGAATATTCAACCTTTATCTATGAGAGCAGGGAGCTGGTACTTCTCAAAAACCAATCTATTCCTTCCAGTGTGTTGGCGGCACCTGGGGGAAGGGGCTGGGGCGCACCTGGACCCAGAGCTTTGCTCCTCTGGCAGGTAGATGAGAATATTCACCAACTGTTAAAACGATAATGTGCTCAATCCAATTAAACACTGAGCTGTGATTCACCTTGCTGTAGACACGTCATGTCTGTATCAGTGGAAGGCTGTAGGCTCTGCCCTACATGGGAAAGAACTGCACCCATCTTACCTGGCTGCACCACACCGAATTGGGTCTGAATGTACACCCGGAACTACCCCCACTTGTGGCAAGCAGCAGAATGAGGGGGCAGGGACCCAGGTGTCTTGACTCTGCTCCCTGCTGTCCCCTCTAAGCCTCAAGGCCTGCCTTTGGCCTTGTCCATCCCACTCCATCCTGGTCAGTCAAGGACTGTTTTCTAACATCCCAGAGACAGATGCATTACACTTGCTGTTTTCATAAATTAAAGTTTCAAACTGAGTATCTTTACTGCCAAAGTGCAAGTGCAAATTCTCAAATATTCACCTCCTAATTTGTGCTCTAACTACACATTTTGTATTTGATGATAACACATTCTAAACACTTTCAGATGAATACGTACTCACAGCTGAGAGATGCCAAGACCTCCCACAATTCCCCTGCTTCACACAAGCACCTGCCTCCAGAGGGTGTGTGGGAAGCCCAGCCCAGCCCAGGGCTCAGGCTTCACACTATACACCCCATACACCACTCTCATCAGCTTTGTGACCCTGGGTCACAAGAGTTCAAGAGTTCACGTTCTCTTGGACTCAGTTTTCTCATTTATGAATGAGGATAATGGTCCCACTTTGCAGCACTGTAGTGCTGGTTGCACGTGTAGTGCATAGAAGGCATTTATTTCATCCAAGCTGTAGCACACGGCACCTGTCAGGGGCACCTGCTGTTCATGCCATCCTATCACACTCAGCAAAGTCACTCAGCAGATATGGACTGGGTCCCTACTGACGGAGACACTGTTCTGGGCTTTGAGAACAAAGGTAAACAAGACAGAGTCCCCTCCCTGGAAGAAGCCTGAGTTCCAGTGGCAGGGGTGACAGATAGTAACATAAACGAATGCACACAAAGGCTGTCAGAGGTGATGAACACTTTGGAGAAAGAATATCAGAGAAGAGGTCTGTTGCCGCGTTTGGGCTGGGCTCAGCAAAGCTTCACTGAGAAGGTGATACCTGGTGGAACGTGAGGGCAGGGGACGGGAGCACGGGGAGAGGTGCTTGAGCACAGCATATGAAAAGGCCTAGGGTGACTGGGACACACCTGCCATGTCAGAGGGGCGGGGTCACGCAACAGTGCTCCTGAAGCTGGTTCACAGACAATGCCACCTAGGGATGTCCACGGACACCTTTCCAAGTTATTACCAAAAAGCAGCATTTTAACAGCTCCACAGTACACGTGCAGGAGGCATCAGCACCCTGCTGCTGGTCATGTACGTTGGTTCCACTTTCTGAATTATTTTTAGAGAGTGTGAAAATTTAACATATTAATAGATACTTTCTTTTAAATAACACTAAAGTACATGGAATAACATGCCAAGACATGGAAAATTGAAACGAATTATAAGTTTAAGTGAAAAAAACTCATTATGATAGAATTCAACTTTAGCAATGAGTAAACACACACACACACACACACACACACACACACACGGTGGAAGCATACCACCCCCCAAAAATCAGCTTCTTGTAGAATGAACCGTTTAAGAAGCACAAAGCTTATCTGCATTTTTAATTCTTCTAAAATGTAATTTGTTTTTACTAGAGACAAAGCAAAGATATCAATATACAAACTAGCGAAGCAAAATTTCGTGCTTGAACAAAGAAGTCAGACCTACTAAAACAGGTGGGAACACACGCGGCTGATACCGAGGCCTCACTGCGCGCCCAACGCCCAGGGGGGTGCAGCTTCCTGGCAGGATGCTTACCTGAGCACCATTATTACCCAGGCTTCTAAAACTGAAAGAATTTTAAGAATAAAGTTAACATAACTAACAAAATTTTATAGGAAATGGAAAATTATTTTAAAGGACAAATAACTTCTTTGACTGCTGACACTGATTTGTGATCTTGCCAGTGCTCCCCAGAAGAACAGCATGTATAAAAGTTGGGCGCTGGCTTAGGTCATCACCGGAACCTTGACTGCTTCAGATGGCGGCACCCATGATAATTTTTCCAGAATGTGTGGTCTGAATGGATACCACGGCCTTACAGATCCCATCTGGGGCCTGACCCACCCATCTCACCGCTGCTGCCACTGCCTTCTGATTGATGGGGGCCTGACGCGCCCCCAGACTCCAATCCATCCCCCTGTACCAGCACTATAAAGGCGCCTAGCACAGAGACGCTGAGATGGTGCTTCTGGGCACAGGCTTTCCTGGACATCTTGATGTCAAAGAGAAGCAACAGCCAGCCAAGTGATTTCAGAGCTGTTACTCTGGGAAGCAGGGATGATTATTTTACTTTTTTGCTGTAAGGTTTAGCTTGATAGAAAACAAAGAATGGGTCAATAGCTGGTTTAAACTTGAGTTTCCAATCTTGGGCAATTAAGCTTAAAATCTGGAAGTACTTAAAGTAATTCTGTTTTCCAATTTTATTACATATAGAAGGTAATTCTGAAGTAGAATGCTTATCTCAGTTACAATTTCAGAGTGTAACAAAAGACTATTTCTTTTTTTATCTTTTTTTCTATTTTCAGTTTGTTTGAATCAGGATACAAATGTAATCCAAATATTGTAACTGGTTAATATGTTTCTTAAGCCTTTTTAAAACTATAAGTCTTCTGTCTAGTACTCTTTTTTTTCTATTTTGTTTTGTCTTTTAAAAATTTTTTTGTTGAAATCTAAGTCATCAGCCTGTTTTTCTTTTTTTTTTTTGAGATAGAGTCTCACTATGTAGCCCTTGGTAGAGTGCTGTGAAGTCACAACTCACAGCAACCTCAAACTCTGAGTTTAAGTGGTTCTCTTGCCTCAGCCTCCCAAGTAGCTGGGATCACAGGCACCTGTCACAACACCTGGCTATTTTTTTGTTGCAGGTGGCGCCGCCATCAGCCTGGTTTTCAACCTCAGATTCTGTGGCCTTACATATAGAGTCTTACTCGGTATTTGTATCAGTCTTTACCTTTACCAAGTTCCAACCAAATCATATCCTAAATGTGATCTTTTTTATTTTTTTCTTTTTGCAAATAGGTGTCGTAACAATACTCCTTTTGTTGTTTCATAATTATGGTAATGATTTTTTAATTTCAGGTTAATGTGAGGGTACAAACAACCAAGTCACAGTATTTGAACTTGTTAGGTAGAGGCCCTCTTGGCGTTGTGTCCTGTACCCTAAAGGTGTATCATATGCCCCCACATCGTGCCCACGCAGTCAGTGGGAGCACCCCAAACCTCCCCCCAACTTGAATTAAAGTGAATTTTTCTCCTGTGTGGACATAGCGTCTACTGGCTTCCTATCAGTGCTGAGGACGATGAATCTTTGGTTTTCCATTCTTGTCACACTTTACTGAGAAGAAAGTGCTTCTACTACATCTAGGTTAATATAAAAGATGTGAAGTCACCATTTTTTATGGCTGAATAGTGTTCCATGGAGTATATATATGTTCACAGCAAATACACAACCTTCAGAATGGGAAAAGATGTTTGCATATTATGAATCTGACAAAGGCTTGATAACTAGGATCTATAGAGAACGCAAATTAAGCACCAAAAAAAGAGCTATCAATCCCATCTATCACTCAGCAAGAGACATGAACAGAACCTTCTCTGAGGAGGACAGACGAATGGCTAATAAACATGTGAAAAAATACTCATTGTCCCTAATCATCAGAGAAATGCAAATCAAAACCACCCTGAGATATCACCCAAGCCCAGTGAGAATAACCCACATCACAAAATCCCAAAGTTGCAGATGCTGGTGTGGATGTGTAACTTTTACACTGTTGCTGGGACTGCAAACTAATGCAGCTTTTTTGGAAAGAAGTCTGGGGAATCCTTAAAGAACACAAACTAGATCTCCCATTTGACCCCACAATCCTACTGCTAGGCATCTACCCAGAAGAAAAAATCATTTTATCATAAAGACTATTTGCACTAGATTCTTTATCGCAGTTCAATTTACAACTGCCAAGATGTGGAAACAGCCTAAATGTCCACTGACTCAGGAATGGATTAACAAAAAACTATTTCTTTAAAACACTATGAAAACTAGAGTGCCTACCTGCACAGATAACTGCTAAGGTTGTTAACTTCACAGACGTAATAGAGAGCAGCTCTCCTACCAGATCTGAATCCCTGAACTACCCAGATGAGAAGACTGGGTGTGAGAATACATCATCTGTTTCTCTATCTCTAGTTCTGTTTTTAAATGTAATTATAATTGTTTTCCTATAAATAAGTACATATTTTAAGAGACTCTGAAATATGCACAGAAACATTTCCCTGCAAATGCAGTAAGATTTTTAAAATCCCACTGCAGAAATAATGCAATTAAAATAGCATTTATAACTAAATATGTTTAAAATGCCTCTTCACATAAAAGAGTAAAATTTTAAGTCATTTAAAAGAACCATCTGCTTCTGTGTGACATAAAATTTTTAGTATCATTGTGTAATTAATATTAATATCACTTTCTGTTAATAACCTTATCTGTCAGATAATAAAGCAAAGACGTAACATAAGATATATTCATTGAAAGAAGCTTAAGAATGCAAAACCAAAGTAGTACACAAATATGAGTGGAGAAAGTGGACAGGGGGGTGAGGATGACCCAGGCGGCCATCCGTGTGTCTGTCTGTCACCAGCCTCCAGACGCCTGTCTCTCTCCACCGGCTCCTTCACACGTCTTGCAAGGATTTGTCCATTTCAGACCCGGCTCTTCCCCCAAGCTCGAGTCTGTTTCTTTTCCCTTCTGGGTACCCCAATTCTTTTAGATCCCTTGAGGTCCTTCCCTTTGTGCACCCAAATTCTATACCAGGATGCAAGGGAAGGACTAAAAAAGATTTGACCAATTTTATTCTAACAGTTGACAAAGTCACCAGAGAGACAGTATGATTGAAGTTTCTTAAGCTCCTGGATTCCTAAATTGAGGAGTTGACCAAACCACAGACATATTAAAGTGAATATATTCCTGGCCCATGAGTGGCATAAAATCACGAGGAAAAGCCCTATATTGCTCAAAAATGCACATTATAAACTTGTGTTTTAATAGTTCAAATACAAAAGATCCTAACATTTTCTTTTGGGCTGGAGAAGTAGCTTAGTACTGGCAAATCCTTTACCATATATACCTATTTGCGACTGGATGCTGGGATGGTAAATGGTGCTTTCTATCTTTGAAAAATAAAAATCACCCTAAAATTGAAAAATTGTAGCTGAAAATGCAGGGACTACAAAAACATAATAAAATGCCAAATAATCTTATAGAATTGTAGACTTTTGTACTCTGGGAAGTTTTAAAAATGTAAGTTAGTCACACATTGTTGTACTGAGGTCAATGACCAACAGCTTGATTAAAAAATGGGCCAAGCAGATGAGGAAGGGGACTGAGGACCAGAGCCTCAGGGACGGTCCTCGAGGGACGTGCAGATTTTCTGCAGGGCGGAGAAGCAGGGATGCTGGCCTGGACGGCCCCATCTCTCCTAACCCTCCGCACATGTGGCCACACATCAGACCACTGACGGGAGGGTGACCTTTTCACATTGTGGCCCTCTCCTCCCTAAGAAGAGGGAGGGCGCGGTGCTGGCGCAGGCTCAGGCAACCCTTTCCAGCTTCCTTCTCACACTCACTGAGCTGGTTTTCACCCTCCTTGCCGCCTCTAGGCCTCGGCTCCGTGTCAGCCCCACAAAGCTTCACGTATGCCCCGTGCTTTTCACACTTTGCCCACACACTTCTTTTTCCGGTGATACCACAGGCCAAACTGGGGTGTCCACCTTCTCTCGGGCCAGGTCAAATGCACCAGGGAACCATGGTGCATGGTAAAGAGCTTACGTATGTTTATCAAGGAACCAGTGAATGAGCAGGTCAGTCGCTGTGACCGTGTCCGTGGGAACAGGCTAAACACGCCAGTGACTCCCACATTCCCGCGCGGCTCAGTCTCGGGACACAGACACATGTGTCTTGGCTATTCTCACCCTCATTTTATTCTCACCTCGTGACTAAGTAAATTTCAATTTACTCAGTTACTGGTTTTCTTCTGCTTTTCCCCCTGTTGGGGTCCCTGCTCCACTCCCAGGGCAGCGGGTGGACCACACAGTAAGTGGTCCAGAAACACTTCTGGAAGGAAGGAAGTTACATCTGAAGTGAAGCTGCCGCTGTGAAAATGCAGCTGTAACCCGACTTACTTCAGCACTGATCTTACTTAGGATTCAGAAGTGGGGTGAGGTGCCCTAAGGCAGGAAACTCGGGGCTTATTTCCCAGACAGGCTGCGGGTGCTCCACTGCCTGAGTTTCCCCCAGAACCCACATGCTCGGCTCTGCTGAAGGGGCCACCAGCTCTGGTAAGGAACAGCTTCTACGGCAACACAGAAGTATCGAGATACTTAACCTGAAAATTTCGAACAACTAGATCACACACAACTGGCGGAGGCCCTGGCACCCCCTTAACACACAGCCTACCCCCGACCCAGCAGCTACTGAGCCGTGAGGCTGTAACTAGGAGCTGAACGTGGCTCTGGGTGCTCAGGAACATGGTAACAAACAAGGCCCGGAAGCCTCCCTTCTCGTAGAGTCTACGTTCTCGCTCAAGAAGACAGGTAAGAAAACAAAGCGGGGTCATTTCAGACAGCGCCAAGTGCTAGCTAACAGTGCAACGCAGCAGGGTGAGGCGCCACTGTGGACTGGGCAGGAGACAGACACTAAGTGCCCAGAGTTACCCAGGTCACAGCAAATCCTGAGGCAACACTGCAGTGGGAGTCAGAAGAGGCGGCTGGGCCATGGGGCTGCCTGGATGCACAGGCAGGGTCCAAGCAGAATCCTGGTGATCAGGCAGATGACTCACCCCAGCTCTCAGCAGAGTGGCTGCCTGGAGCCATGGAGAGGGGATAAGCAAACAGGGGCCATGCCAGCTGGGCCCTTGTCATCCAGAAATAAGGCATCAGAAACATTCCATGTGCTGGGGAAGCCCAAATGCTAGTGCCAGGAGTGGCAATCTGGTTCATTTGGGGGGGACACGACTTTGGGAGCTTCCCACATTTAGGTGGATGGGCAGGCCTACTCCAGGAGGAGTGCCACATTCTGGGCTCTGTCACCAGAGGCCTGGTAGGGAAGGAGGATGACAGGAGGGGCAACAGTAGGGAAGCCCAGACAATGTGCTGTTGGAGAAGCCTGGAGGAGGAAGGGCCTCAAGCAGGCCAGGTGGCCAGCAGGGCTCCCCAGGCTGAGAAGTAGATTACCAGGGAACTGAGGAGCGCCCAGGACCCTTGGGACTGACTGATGAGGGTGACAGCAGCTTTTGTGGAGTGCCAGGAGTGGAGGACGGAGGGGCTGGGAGAACATGGGGCTGAGTAACTGGAGACACTGAGCGCAGACACGAGTTCCAGCAGGTGTGCTGTGAAAAAGGCAAAGAAAGGCAGGAACTCCAGAGGGCCAAGCAGGTGTGCTGCAGAAAGGAGTGACTGCGGTCAGGGAGAAGCCGATGGCACAGGGTAGTGGATGTATCTGTGGAAGCAGAGTCCTCTGGAAGACTAAAGGTGAGGGTAGAGAGGGGGTGAGAGCCCACACCTGAAACAGGAGCAGATTGGCCTGTGAGGTGGGCAGCAAGTGAGGGCCTCCCCTGCTTCCCGGTGAAGGAGGAAGAGGGCCTGCAGGTGAGCGGGAGCAGAAGATGGCAGAGGACAAAGGGGACACGGACCCTGTGAAATGTCACACGGGACGACGTCACCATGGCCACTCTGTGCTAGTAAGAGTGTCCTTCCTACACTGCTAACCCACTGTCCAGGCCAATTCTCTGGATTTGTACAGAATCAGGCCAATACCTTACACTTATGACCACCACTGTGCATAGCACTGAGGTGTCTCTAAACGAGTGTCTCAACCCTGGGTGCACGTCTGGAACCGCAGGGAACCTCCTGCTGCTCAGGCTCCATCCTAGGCCAATGACTCACATCACTACCTGGTGAACCCGGGAACTGGTATTTTTGAAAATCACCCCCGGAGTTGGCAAGTGCAGCCAGTTTGAGAACCCCTCCCACCTCAAGGCTCCTCCTAGCCTTTCAGACCCTTCCCCACACCCTGACCCTCTGCTTTGGTTAATTCCCAATTTTCCAATGTCTGTCGCGAAATGTGGCCCAACCAAAGGAGCCTGTAGGCCCAGTGAGCTGTCAGACTGAGCGTGGGGAGACGCCGGGGGAGACGCGGGGGGAGGCCTTTCTCACCCTCACTGAGAAGACTGAACCTTCACACCTTTCCTGCAGACCCGTGACATCCGGGGCCGGTGTTCCCAGTCTGTGATTCCCACAGTTGGTTTGCTGAGTCTGAATTCAAGCCTTTATCTCTGACTCCCACTCTGTCAGCCTCAACCCATTTTCTCTCCACCTGGAGATTTAGATTTAGATTGTGTCTCTCAATGTGTGTCGTCCACGTGACTAATGACCTTGCCCTCTGTCCTCACAGGAGCAGCAGACAGAGCTCCCAGCCCTGCTGTGCTGTGGGGTTTTGCCTGCCACGTGTCTGAAAACAGCTGGGCAGAGTGGCCGAGGGACGGCTTAGTGACAGTCAGGCTGCAGCCCAGGTGAATCCACCTCCAACCACTGACCTGGTGCGCTGAGCCTGACTTCTCACCACCTCCATTCCCTCATCTAAAACCGGGTCTCTCGGCCCACTGGTGTTCAGTGACTGTCACATCTGTGATCATTGGTATCAGCGGCAAGTCAGTTTGCTGCTGGTCTGGCTGTGCCCTCGAGCCTTGGTGGACACGCTGCGTCAAAAATACCCTGTGGATAAACCACAGCCTCGGATTGGCTCCAGTAACCTACTTGGAAAAAGAAACTGGCTTCCTTTTCCTTGGGAAGGATGCTTATTTAATTCATGGAGCAATGTGGCTTTGGAAGGGGACCCAGAACCCAGTCTAGATCAAGTTTCCCGACTGTAGCCACCCTGACGTTCTGGGCTGAGTAGGTCCAGGTCGTGGGGGCTCTTGTCTGCACTGTGGGATACTCGGCAGCAAACCTGCTTCAGCCACAGATTCCAATAGCATTCACCGCCCCTACTGAGACAACCAAAGTGACTCTAGACATCACCAATGTCCCTCTGGAGGACCCAGTCACCACTGGTTGAGAAGCACTGGTCTGGATGTAGCATGGTGGGGGCTAGAAGGGCTGGGAGGCCTGGTCCAGCAGCAGCGTCCTCCTCTGCCATCTGCCTGTGATGGTTTCTAGATGCGCGGGTCACTGCCTTTGGGCACAAAGGCCACTGCCCCTGTTCTCTCATCGGCAGCACCCGACTGCTGCCTGTTCCTCCTGGTCAGCAGCAGCTGCTGAAAATAGCTGATCGGAAGGAATGAGAGACAAAGCGCCAAGTTACAGCGCTCTGATTGGGAGGAAAACCCACCTTTCACCCCTGTGTCCAGTCACCCCAGGATGCTGCTGCTTTCTCCTCGGCCACATGCAGAGAGAGGAAAGCAGGCTCTGAGCACAGAAGGGAACCGGGTCGTCCTTTTAATTAGGCTGGCCAGCCTGGTGAGCGCAACAGCCCCCCAGCGGTGAGACAAGCAGTGCCCAGCTTTGAGAGATGAGAGCCCAGGGGCCCTTTAACACCAAGCTAAGCTGAAGGTTGATGACAAACCCCAGGGAACGCTTTTTGAATGCCAGCCAAGATTTGGGAGGAACTGATAAAGGAAACTTTGGGATCGGTGAGAGAGGAGAAAATGTACATCCGTATTGGGATGTGTTTCCTTGAAAACCAAGTGCCATAAAAAGACAAATACATTTTATGATACGATGCTTTAATACTAAGCAGTCACTTCTCCTTTAAAGTATAAGCTTTGAAATCAGAAAGACCTGGGTGTGAATTCTGGCTATGACAAGTATGGGATGTTTCTCAGCCTCTCTGAACCTGTCATCAGACAGAGATGGTGAATCTCAGGCCACAAGCATCAAACTCATGAAGCCCATGACAAGGGGGCAGGAGACCCAGGTCCCTTAGGACTCTCCCAGTTAAAATCTTTCTATATATTCAGCCTCCTGGGCTGAAACTGGTGGTGCCACACAATACCACCTCCTGGTCCCATCCTAAAACTGTCAGCATAACATCCAAGGAGGCAACAAAAAGCTCCAAATACGAGACCCAACACTGGAGGAGTGACAGGCAACATTCTGGGGACCCACAGTTGGGGGGCGTGCTGGCTGGGGCACTGTGGGCTCCAGGGAAGGGCTGCTGACTCTCCGTGGTCTGGGCAGGGAGGGGTGAAGGATGGACAGAGCAGACAGCCACCAAGGCACAGCTCCCATTCCTCCCCCAGCGTCACGATAGCTACGCAAAAAAATTTTAATGAAAAAAATATTTCCAAGTTAGCAAAAACTCAAATGCTTTCAATTCAGGATTGGCTATTTAATAAATGCAAAGTCTTGTAGGGAGACACACGATGACATGGTTAGAAGGACACAGGGTTGAAACACATTCTTTTTTTTTTTTTTTTTGAGACAGAGTCTCACTTTGTCACCCTCATTAGAGTGCTGTGGCATCACAGCTCACAGTCCACCTTAAACTTCTGGGGTTCAAGTGATCCTCTTGCCTCAGCCTCCCAAGTAGCTGGGATTACAGGCGCCTGCCACAACACCTAGCTATTTTTAGAGATGAGGTCTTGCTCTGGCTTAGGCTGGTCTCGAACTCATGAGCTCAGGCAATGCAGCGGCCTTGGCCTCCCAAGTGCCTGGATCACAGGCCTGAGCCATTGCGCCTGGCCGTGAAACACATTCTTCTTAGTAAAGTATCACAGGTATGGAAAAGCAAGTATCCCATGTCCTCAATGCTAACATGAAGCCGGTGGAAGATCTAATACACACCCGCATAAGAGCAAAACTCACTTCAATTCAAGTTGGGGGGAGTGGGGAGCGGTGGGGGGAAGAGAGGGGAGAAGGGAGAATGAGGGAGGGGATTTTGTGTTTCCACTTAAGGGGCACAACACAAAGATATAGGCACACCTCTTGGGTGCGGTGCGGGGGACAGCTACAAACGCTAACATTGCAACCTAGTTGTTTATAGTCTCACAAAAATTAACCTGAAATTTAAAAAATAAGGCGGAGGAGGGGGAGGAAGCCAGGACCGAGGTGAACCCACACACACAGATGTGACACACGTCTTCCACGTGGAAGGGCGCGGGGCGAACACAGAGAATACGGAGTCTTGTGCTTGACGCAGGCAAGGCTGCACGATGGCCCAGGGGAGGCAGGTGCAGTGAGGTCACGCTCACTGAGGAGTCATGTGACGAAATGCAGTGTGAATGGTGTCGGCCATCAGCACAGAGGAAGATGAACTGTGGGACTGAAGCAATCAGGCAGGGGTGGAGCTATCAGAGCAACAGACAGTCCTGGGTGGGGAAGTGTGGCTGCCACGGCAACAGCAACAGCTGGGGCTGACAGCCAAGGCTGGCATAGCGGGAGATGGCGGAGAGGGCCGGCCAGGCTGGCCCAGACGCTCAGGAAGGCAGCAGACGAACACAGGACCCGTGGCCTCTGCTTTGTCCGTCAGCATGGTGTAATGCCTCGGAAAATGCACCCTGCCTCGAAGGGGGATACGACAGCTGCGTAGGCTACAAATGACCCCCCCAGGGCCTCACAGGGATGCTAACTCTCGGCTAACACTTCTGGAGAAAATTACCTATGGAAAAAATGATTAATCAAAAAAAAAAGAATTTACAGCCTTGCAGTAAGATTTGAGAAAACCCTCGGCCAATAGTTGTTGCAGAGATAATTGTTCTGAATCTATCAATAAACCTAAGCTGCCCCTTCATTGACTGCAAACACCAATTTCTTTCACCTAGGATTATAAGTTGGTGTCCACCGGCTCACGACTGCCATTACGGTGATAAACAGTTGAAACCACAACAGGATCTGACATGTAGATCAATTCTGGCTCCATAAAGAATCTGCACAAGAGGTTCCAGGACAGGAATTTACAGCCACCAGTTTTTATTCTCTCTTGCTGCAAAAATTACTTCTGTCAAACACTTAGGAGAGTGAGAAAAAATGTAAAAAAATTAATTTTTCATGTACTCTGGGAGCAGCCTTTTTCAATGCAGAAGCTCAAGATGAATATGTTTCTACGTTTAAAAAATTACGCGGAGCAGTGTGTAGTGCTCTGTCGAGGAGGGCCCAGCCCTCCGAGCTGCTCGCCAGCCAGCAGACAGCAATTTGAAACCCGGCACTGAGCTGTCTAGGTTTTCTCTAAGGGCAGATGTGGGTCTCGTGTTAGCAACGCCAAATTATATCAGGCATTTAATTTTAAACCTCAGGTACTTGGATGTAAAACCTTCCGACAGTAATAGTCATAAAGCGGTGGGCATTCCGCTTCACAGCCGGGGGTCTTCTTCTCTTCTCTTCTTAATTTAACCGGCACCCCCTGTTTTGTAGGCAGCCCACTATGAAGGAATCTCTATAATCAGGAGTTGCTCGTGAGGGCTTGAAAGGCAGAAACCCTGGGGGTACCTGTGTGTCTAGAGAGGAAGACTTAAAAACTTCTCTGGAGCCAAAGTCTTAATTTAGGATTGACAGGGGGGCAGAGACACACTAAACGCTAATGCTGTTACTATTATTATGGTGGTAATGTGTGTGACAATGGGACGGCACACGTGCCAACACTGGGGCATCTGTATGAAGAGCTGCTGAGCGGCCCCCGTTCCTGATGCTCATGCCGGGCAAGCTTTGTATGACTCTGAAATCCAAACAGAGACTGGGTGGTGGCCACAGATGTAAAGATTTAAGAAAGGAGCCAGCTAGTACCAACTGTCTGTGAAAGAGAAAAGCAAGACAAAAGACCATCAGTCAGGTTTGCGTCTTTAGTGATTATTTCCCAAGCACTGTGGGGAATGTTTACGCCAAAGCTGAGGTCTGGAAATCCACTCTTAAATATGTTTTCTGGAAGTTCGGATTCCATGTCCTGGTGTTCATTGAAGTTGCCAAGGTCTAGCGGCTTGATGAACTAATCCAGTACAGGCCAGGCCAGAGGGAAGTGCAATGGGGGATGGTGGACCTCTCTCTGCTCAGGTGGACAGGGAGATGTCCAGGGTCAGGGGGAGCTGGGGCTCTGCATTGTTAGGCAACGATGTCCCCTGGTCAGAGGACTGGACTCTGGGAGGCCAGGGTTCAGAGCAGCGGCTCCCCAACATTGGCGTGCCACACGACCCCACAGAGGGCCTGTTCCTTCACAGCTTGCTGGGACCTGACACCTAAGTTTTAGGTTCTGGGTCTGCAGTAGAGCCTGAGAATGTTCCTCTCCAAGCAGTTCCCAGGGGCTGCTGTTGTTAGTCAAAGAAGCTCATCTCAAGAACCAATGCTGGAAGGCGAGGCCAGAAGCTCATCTGAGAACCAATGCTGAAGAGCGAGGCCAGAGGCTCGTCTCAAGAACCAACGCTGGAGGGCAAGGCCAGAAGCTCATCTGAGAACCAACGCTGGAGAGCGAGGCCAAAAGCTCATCTTGAGAACCAAGGCTGCAGAGTGAGGCCAAAAGCTCATCTTGAGAATCAAGGTTGGAGAGTGAGGCCAAAAGCTCATCTTGAGAACCAAGGCTGGAGAACCAGGACTGGACTCAGGCAAGGTACTGGGATGTGACTTTGGACAATCAACATTTAACCCTTCTTTGCTGGAATCTGGCTGCCTGTGAAATGGCACGAACAGCAGGATCAACTCTGTGATGATCCAGGGAGATCTTCCACGTAAAGCCCTCAGTAAATATTAACTCTAATTATTATTCCTCTCACTGTTTCCCTTTTCAAAAATATTTTGGGCCCGGCACACTAAATTCGTAGGAAATGCAGGCATCGAGGAAGCTCTGTGAAAGTGCAGCCTCCTACTTCTGTGCCCCACTTTATAGTCCTTCTGGATCTCTGCTCTTTGAAGTGTCAGCTCCCGATCTTAAACGAGGGTGCTGGTACGGCAGTTCTGGCCTCCCTGGTTCTGCTGCTCCCGGCCAACAGCTTCCACTTCACTGAAGGTCTTTGGTTGCTCCACATTCCCTCTTCTTCCTCTCGAGTCTCTGACCGGATTGCCCCAATGCTTATAATAACTTCCTCCTACTGCTCTGCACACAAGAGTCCACGTGGCTCTTTGAGCACCAAAAGTTTCATTCTCTTGGGGAAGTTTTCCTTGATGAACTCTATCAGTCCCTAAACCACCTGCGTGCCCTGGGCTCTCTGTCTCACTCCATCCCTGGGTCCTCAGTAATTCGTGCTTCTTATCTCTTTATTGGACATGCCTGTGTATTAATAGATAAGAAACTGATTTGTCAATATAAAAACAGCAGCCGAATGCAGGTGCTGCTGGGCTCCTGGGTGCTTCAAACTGATGCAGTCCACGTTTGTGGAAGGAGACTTCCAAGAAACCAAGGGTCATGCAGTCATGATCTGGTGGTGTGGGAATGCCTACTGTGTACAGAGCTGGACACGAGGAACTGTTAAGTAGAGGAAAACCTATCCCACGAGTCTTTATCAAAGAGAGAAGTGTGAAAAAGGAAACTGTACAGCATGGATTGAGATTAACATGCTACTTTAAACACCTTTTCTATACAAATATTCTGAGCAAGAGGCAAAGATTTGGGGCAATGGCCTCTTTCAGGAACCTGTTTGTCAAGTACCCCCTCCAGAATATAACTCTGGTAGCACAAAAGGAACAGAGCCTTAGAGTGTCCCTCTCTTCACACATGTCAGGGCCTCAGTGACTCTCCAAGGAGGAAAAGCTCAAGAACAGAGAAGGCAGCAACGTGTCCCTGACGTCCAGGCACCAGGCTCTGGGGAGGCCCAGCTGGGAGCTCCCCACGCCCTCCAGCGCAGCCTTAATGGATGGCAATACTAATTAACAGTCAATATTTTAAAGTGTTTGATAATTAATTAATGAGTATGTGAACTACCTGGGGTCCCCAAAAAGTAACGGTGATAACAACAGTGGGGACTCAGTAAATGGAGGAAGGTACTATGGTTTTGCCAATGGCTGGTGAGTACGCAAGGGAGGGAGACCGTGTCCACTGAACGGCACAAAGACAGGCTCATGGACGTAGTGGGTGCTGGCCCAGAGCTGCCCAGGTGGTTGATAAAAGGTGACCACCAGGACCACCAAGCCTTCTGGGCCATAAACCATAGGCAGGTAATTTATAATGAATTAAAGTCCCCTTCACTGGGGATCTCAAGGTATCCTAACTCCAGAGTGCTGAGAGGCTCCGGCAGACCTCTGCAACCCACCAGGGCATCTTCTCATTGGACAGGAAGGGGCCCTGGAGCTGGAAACAGGGCCAGGCCGGGTCCTGGGAAGTGCGGCAACGCTCTAGGATCCGGTCTGAGTCTGGGTGTTGTCAGCCCCTCTGGCGGCCTCCCGGACTGCACCTGCCACACGGTCTGAGCACTTCTTCCGTGAAGGATTCCATGTGGTGGCAACTGCCAGGAGTGCGGAGTGGTGAGAAATAAGGATGATGTTTACCCAGAGCAAACGTCCTGCTGCCACAGCTGCAGGGTCTACAGGGAGGACCTGGTGCTGAGTCCTTTAATTAGGACAAATTGTGCTGAGATTACTCCCAAACCCTGTCTGACGGATTACACTCAACACTGGGAATTCCTTTAAATACCGGTGAACAGGCCACAGACAGAAAGCCACAGGCATAGCGAGCGGCAGCCAGCGGCGCCCTTGACTCCGACTCTGCGTACACCATGTTCTCACGCGGACACCGAGATGGTCTCCAGCGTGCACATGTGCTTCCCAGGAGCCGGCCACACTCTTCAAAAAAAAAAATGCTAGTGAAGGTCTGGGTCTGAGGGATTACAGAGGAGACTTTCCAAAATTTAGAGACTATGCCAGGAATTCTGGAAAACAAACGAGGGGAGGGAATCAGCCCTAATGATATAGAATGTGCCACAGCAGTGGAAGTGCAGGCCAGCTGTGGAGGACAGTGTGACCAGGACATGGAATCGTCTCATTTCTCAGCTCCACCAGCTCCCTAGTAATGACTCTGGGCAAGCCACTTGCCCCATCTACAGCCTCAATTTCCAAATCTGTCAAGTGGGTCTATTCCCTGCACTAACATGGGATGACGTGGGAGAGACAGCTCCACAGACGAAAGACGAGGTGAGTCTGGCCGGTGTAGCAGACCCCTGCGTACTGCGCCCCAAGTGGAGCACAAGAGCCTGGGTGCCACATCCAGCCCCTGGCTGACAACAGAGGACCTTGAAGAGGCCGCGGGTCCGTGGGGCTGTGCCCCCTCTTACCACTGCTGATGGCCGAGTTTGCAATGACTGTAGCCTCACTCCACTGGTCGGCACTGGACACTGAGTAGGACCGCTGGTGCATGCCGTCGGGTCGGCTGTTGAAGGAGACCAGGCTGACGCCGCTTGCCATCTGAGACCCAGATGCACTAGTGACATTCCCTAGGAATAAACAAGTTAGGTGAACACGGCAGGCTGCAGACCACAGAAGCCGGCGCGTCTGTCTGGGGGCCTGTGAGCTGGCACGCGGCGTGCCTACCGCCAAGAGCTGACCTCAGCCTGCCTCCCGCGAAAGTGGAAACAACAGAGAGAGGACATTCAAGAGGAGTGACGGGGTGATGCAGATCTGGATGGCGCCCGACAGAGCGAGGTGAAGGAGCCTGACGCTCAGCAGACTGCGCATAGAACGGCCCCACATAGACACTCAGCCCAATGGTAACCTCTGCATGAGGGAGGTGAGGACAGAGACCCAGGCAGTCTTGAGAAAAGCAACAGCGTCCAGCAGGCCAGGAAGAGCAAGAGGGAGAGATGGGAGCTGAGAGAGGAGCCCGGTCAGGAATAAGGTGAGATGGGAACCTGGCCAGGAGGAGCAAGAGGGTGAGACGGGAGCCTGGCCAGGAGGAGCAAGAAGGTGAGACCGGAGCCTGGCCAGGAGGAGCAAGAGGGTGAGATGGGAGCCTGGCCAGGAGGAGCAAGAGGGTGAGACGGGAGCCTGGCCAGGAGGAGAAGAAGGGCAGGACAGCATCCCGGCCAGGAGGAGCAAGAAGGTGAGACGGGAGCCTGGCCAGGAGGAGAAGAAGGGCAGGACAGCATCCCGGCCAGGAGGAGCAAGAGGGTGAGACGGGAGCCTGGCCAGGAGGAGCAAGAGGGCGAGATGGGAGCCTGGCCAGGAGGAGCAAGAGGGTAAGACAGGAGCCTGGCCAGGAGGAGGAGAAGGGCAGGACAGCATCCCGGCCAGGAGGAGCAGGAGGGTGAGACCAGAGGCCAGCTGTGTCGCCTGATCAACGCAACTGAAAATGATCACGACTAGGAGTCAGCTGCCTAGTGCCAGTGGATTATTTTCACGGTGAAGCTGTACTTTATGATCAACACAAATCAAAGCCCCTAGGTGCGACACAGAGGGACATAGACTCTTAAACCAGGTGAGTTTACTCTTAACCTTGAAAAGACAAGCGGAGGAAAATAACCTCAGCGACTTCCCAGCACACACGGCTGCGATGAAAAATGATTCCATTGTATACTTAATGATTTGAATCAGTTGCTCAACATCAAAATGAATGATTATCTGGTCACACCAATTTTAGACTCAAAAACATAATTAAGTGCCTTTCTCTAAAGCTCAGCCAGTCACACCTTGCTGCCAGCGAATTAGTGCTGGGCCCACATGCGGGTCTTCAGAGGGATTAGGGCTTTTTATTTTTTCTTTTAACTTTCTTCCAATTGTCTTAGTTCAGAACTAATTAAGTTCTAAACTGTTTCGTTAGAAGTTGTTCACAGTACAAGGTTTTAAATACACGGCCCAGATTAGTAGCTCCTAAATGTGGCCAATTACCCGAATTTCCTGGGGAGCTTTTTACAAATAGAGGCTTCAAAAAATACAGGTTTTGATTCAGAAGCTCTGGGGATGGGGAGAATATGCATTTTCAAAAGCACTCAGGTGATGTGCTGAGCAGTTAGGGGTAGGAAGCAGGGCTCCCCTCAAACAAGCGACCCATTGTCGTCCTGCGCAGGGCGGAGAACCACAAAACCATTTCCTGACGTGTGGCACGGGAGCAGTACAACAAATAAGCGATTAACGAGAAGGAAGGTTTAGCTTTTAAAAAAGACATTTTTACCTTAAAAAAAGGATACCTGTTTTATGCTGCTGTCTGACTGGGTATATTCTGAATGTCAAGAGGGAAATTATTCATAGGCAGGTTTATCTGACTACAGGAAAAAGCCACAAAGGATGCTCCAGGGAAGGCAAGAATTGGCTGGCCACAGGCCTTCCTACTCAAAGTGCGGTCCTTGGACCACCAGCAAAACATCACCCTGGGCGTGTGAGAAACACAGCGTCCCAACACCTGCCCTTTAATGAGACCCCCGGGTGATCCATGGGCATGTTGAGGTGTGCGTGGACCTGCTACAGAGCTCAGATTAACTAAAACAAGCACTCAAATCAGAAAATGAGTGCTGACATGAAACAGAAGCTGTAACCAAAGCTCTTCACCACCGCGGACCAGCGTCACCAAGGGTGCTCAGGCCTTGGCCCCTAGAGGGAGAGTCTAGAGGTGATTTCCTTAGCCCTCACTTCCGCCCCATGCAGCTCTTATGTTTTAAGAGCTGGATTTAAGAGCTTGGCTGAGCCCTAATACTCCAGAAATGCCATTCTGAGTCCCACATCAGCATGACAGCCCCACACTTAACACCCCCACTCCAGAGCTTCTACCAAGCTTCCCAACAGCTGTGGGAGGTGGGCTGGGCACCTGGCCCCAGGGAAACACCACAGGCTCCTTCCAGGATTCTCCATGTCACCTTGGAGGCCACCCTGGAGCTGTCCTCTGGGTCTAAGGTGCCTGGGCTGGGTCCCTATTACAACAGGGCACTCAGGTCCCACAGGGGAGAGTGGCCCTGCAGAGCAAATGAGGTGCTCCCACCTGCAGGGGCACAGGCGGGTCTCCCTCTGCAGCCACGCCTGCTGTGTTCCTGCTGCACCCCTTCTCTGCCCTCCCCCCCACGCCCAGTCCTGGATGGGTGCTGAAGGAATAGGCTCTAGCTTCTTTCGGCTTCTCACTGGGCTCAGCTGAGGGGAGCACTGTAGGTGCATAAAGAGGGAGAGAGTGAGCCAGGGTTAGGATCTTGCTCCCTCCCCAGGTAGCCTTGCTTGGGCCACTCGCTCTCTCAGCCTTGGGACCCTGGGTGGCTCTGGCACCACTGCTACCCACCTGGTGCTGCACGGTCCTCTGTGCCTCTCTTCCCCATGGGGACTCTCAGCACCCCCACCCACTGACGCAGCATTTGGAGAAGTGGCACCTCCTAAGAGTGGCTGCTGTGGCTTACTGGGCCAGGTCCTGCTGCCTGTCATGGGAATTGCTAGTAAACAAAGCTTTGGGATGCTGCTGACATTTTTATGGTGGGTTAAAAAAATGTGAAAGGTACTTGGTGCCTGTGGCTCAAGTGGCTAAGGTGCCAGCCACATACACCTGAGCTGGTGGGTTCGAATCCGGCCTGGCCCGCCAAACAATAATGATGGCTGCAACCGAAAAATAGCTGGGCATTGTGATGGGCACCTGTGGTCCCAGCTACTTGGGAGGTGGAGACAGGAGGCTTGCTTGAGCCCAGGAGTTGGAGGTTGCTGTGAGCTGTGGCGCCACAGCACTCTACCCAGGGGGACAGCTTGAGGCTCTATTTCAAAAACAACAAAAAAAGTGGGATGGGTTGGAAAATTGTAAAAATAACAATGATAAGATACACAGGAGGGGGGGCGAGACCTACCTCTGCTGATGGCTCTGCCTGGTACCTCCAAGCCCCTCCTGCCTGCAGAGTGCCCCCCAGGGGAGTAGTTACAGTAGTGCAGGTGTCACTGCCTGCTTGAAACACAACTCCAGAAACGAGGGTCAACACGCATGTGACAGTCGCCAGTGACTCTAAAAGCAAGATGGAGGACGTGTAAGACGTTCAAAGGGGGGAACTGCTGAAGAACTCTTCTTCTGTCTGCAAGTTCTTCATCTTAAGACCAAGTGTTGCTCCAGGAGGACAGAGGGAGGGTGCTGCTGCTACTATGTTTGTGGCTGGTCCACTAGCTTTTAAACTTCAGGCGGTCTGATGAAATTCAAGCATGAAGATGCTGGTGGAGCTGCTCTGGGGCATGGCTCGGAGCCTGCCTTCTGCCTCTTGGCAGGGTCTCTAAGGAGCCACACTGGGGCCTCCAGGGTGAAGGCCCCCAGCCCTGGCAGGACCACATGCTCCTGATATCCAGAAGGAAGACTCTAAAACAGCTGGGCATGGTCCTTCAGAGTGCAGATTCTTCGAACGCTTCAGGTCAGGAGAGTCCGTCCCCTCATCCCAACCACACTTAATTCCCAATTGTGGGACTAAACAGAAACGACCTGAGGGAATTTTGGCCAAATCAGTGTGTGTACACGGACACACAGCTACAAAGTAATATTTTAAATCCGGGTCACAGACTTGTGGCCTGGAGTCTGGGTTGAGCTTACAGATGCAATTTTGCTCAGCTGACAAATTAAATTAGGAGAGTTTATCCGAAAAATCTACAGTTCTGTCATCCCTTGGAAAGTGAGACCATCTGGCAGCTGTAGGCCCGTGTGTGCTAGGACACAAGGAGACGCCCTCTCAGTCTGGGAGTGTGTCTGGGGGATCTGAATCTCGCCCCGGTGCCAGGTAGGGCCACCTCCACCTCCACCACTGCACTCAACAAGCTGCCCACCGTGCTTCCAAGCTTCGGTTACTCTGAGTTACACATCTTCTAGAAATCGCGTGGGAGGATTCTCACTTCAGAAACAAAACATGTCCAACTTCCTTTCAAGGGTATAAATCTCTTTTATATACACTCATATCTATTTTGAATAGACATGAAATACATACTATTTTCATATCTGTTAAATTTTTTTCTGGAAAAACCAAACTAATCATGATGTCAGTAAACAAGTATTTTCTGTGACGATGCAGAAATAAATCTGTATAACTGAAGCAAAAAAACCCTGGAAGAGTGAGAAACATTGTTTCTGCCCTAAATCAGTGGAGGATCACAGGTGCCTGCCTTTAAACATAAACGTACGAACTCTTATGCAGACTTGGCCAGTGGTCACAGTTTGAGGCATTTCCACTGAGTTTCAGTAAATCCATCAGATAAATAGGGAACCCTCAAAAGGTTAAAAAATATTTTTTTAATAACTGTATACATTTCCAATCTATTATGATGACAGCAGGTTATAATTTCTAATGCTTATTTTTACATGCACACAGAGCCTAAATACGTACTTTCACTTCTGTTCTTGAATGTCATTAATTAATTGGCTGAGTAATTCCATCCCTGTTTCCTGTCTTTTCTATGAAAACATCCAGCACTACCTGCCAGGCGTGCTACCACGCAGGCAGTTTCCAGCACTTCTGAAAAGATCTTTCAGCATAAAAGGAAGACACTCTGCTTAACATCACTTTATTCTCTCTGAAAGTACTTGAGGGCTGCCGTTTTCATTGAATGGTGATTCATTTCACGTTAAGCGGTTATTAATTAAGACTGAGGATCTAAAGTTCCCCTTTGTGAAAGGAGCCCACGACTTTAGCTGATTGCCTGAGAGGTAAGGATCTTGACATCAAGACCACCCACGACAAAGTGTGCCTAAGCGCTGCTCTAAACGCAGTGACATCAGCCAGAAAGTACCAGAATAACACTCTAGGGCTTGCTCAGCTGGAAACAGCCCCACCTGGGTGTAACTCAGGTGGAAACAGCCCCACACTAGGCCTTGCTCAGCTGGGTGTAGCCTCTGTGCCTGGACATCAGCCTGAAGGGCTGAGGACCCACAGCCCACCTGGCCACCAACAGACAGTTCAGACACCTAGCTCTGCTGAACTGATCAGTTAAACCAAGTTCTCACACCTCTTCCTGACAGCTAAAGGGAACGTTTAGGAGGAGGCCTGGGCTCTTGACACCCAGCCAGGAGGAGTCCAAGTACAGGATGGCTGGAAGGACAGGAGCCACGCACAGAAATGCAGGGGGTCTGCAACAGGCACCCCGACCCCAGGCCTCGTGCTGCCCAGGAGAGAAGGCGTCTTGATTCTGGCCACCGTAAAGGCACAGCTGTTTCGCTTGAGAATTTCATCTGTGTCTGAGACAAGCTAGATGCTGGGATCTTCTGGACAGGGAAGACATCTTCTCAGCTTCTCAGTGGGAAGCACTTTCTTTACAAGCTCGTCTGTAAAAGCCAGAAGAGAAGTTTCTCTGTCCGGTAGTGGAGGTGGGTCTGATGACGGTTTCTAGCTCACTAACCTCAAGTCAGGGTCAGTGGACGAGAGGCCCTAAAAGGACACTGCTGTTCATGGAAGCCAGGCAAGAATGGGGGGACATCTGCCTGCCCCCCGGGTGAGTACAGGGGGACATCTGCCTGCTCCCGGGGTTAGTACAGGGGGACATCGCCTGCCCCCAGGGTGAGTAGAGGGGACCATCGCCTGCCCCCGGGGTGAGTAGGGGGGACATCTGCCTGCCCCCGGGGTGAGTAGGGGGGACATCGACTGCCCCCGGGGTTAGTACGGGGGGACATCAACTGCCCCCGGGGTGAGTATGGGGGGACATCTGCCTGCCCCCGGGGTGAGTATGGGGGGACATCTGCCTGCCCCCGGGGGTGAGTATGGGGACATCTGCCTGCCCC